>KL258435.1:24815-42833 GCA_000699545.1 Podiceps cristatus
CAGTGTCTACCTTTTTTTTTTTTTTTTTTAATTTGAAAGGAACATGAATGAAGGCAAATGCATAATGATGAGATTAATTTTGTTGTCATGGTACCATAGATCACATTTTACCATTGTGAAGTTCATAAAGACTCTGTAAATCTTTTTCTTTCTGGTGATTTTTCAATAATGTGAAAAAAAAGTTGCAAACTCTCTTTTTATTATTATTTTTTTTTAAAAAAATGAGTTTCCTTTTAAACAATCAAAGCTATTAATGAAGAAACCCTGTAGGTACTTTTATGAGACTAGACTATGTTTATCTGAAGTCTTTCCTCTAACATCAATGGAAATTTAGGGTCCATAGGTGTCAGAGCATTACCACTAGCTGAGGTAATGTCTACTGTTTCACTTGTGATATTTTCTATATATTTATTCATACAATAGATCTTTCAGCCATGTGACAGAATAGAGAATGAGAATTTGAAAGCACTAACTAGTCCAGTAAGAACAGTAAATTAATTCCCCATAACTTGCAAGAATTCAGCAGCCTGCAGAATTAACACAAAGTTTACTGGGAATAACTACTTTCTTTTTATTTTTTTTTTTTTTTTTTTATTGTCAGCCTTTTGCTTAATATACCAGGCCAGCATGGTTCATAGTCTATGGCAGTTCTGGTCTGGTACCCAGATACACTCTGATCTGATAATCAGGTTTGCAATCCCTTAAGCAATAGATAGAGAATCAAATAGGAGAAGATCAGAGAAGAGTAGTGGTCAGAGAACATTGTCCTACTGCGCATAGTCTGCTCTGGGGAGGAGGAAAGGAGCTGACAGCTGTTCTTGCTGTTTGACCAGCACCAAGAAAACAGGTTCATATTTAATGGACCTGAATATTTTATCTATGAAACGGGGCCAAATATTATATAATTAATTTCATGTATATAAAAAAAAATGTGTCTGAACTGCTGAATTTGGTTTAGATGCAGGTTTCGATGAAAACCCAAGTATTTTAGAAATGGGACCAGACGAACACTCCATCTCTAATTAGGATTCAACATTGAAGGACTAATTTTACGAAGTATGAGTATTCTTTTGTGATATGACTGAATTCCTTTTGTGGCACTACATGGAATACTATGAATTTATGCTTGTGACTTCAGATACTATGTGAGAAAAGATTTATGCCATGAGTAATAAACCTCAAAACATGAGGATGAAAACTTTGATACAGCTCTGTTACTGCATTCAGCGTAGACATTGTAAAAAAGGTGGATGAGTAGTTATTGGAGTTATTGGAACTGCTACTTGTAGTGCGGCATCTTTGTTTACACATTATAGACCATCAAATCTGTACTAGATTTCTGCAGATTCAAACACCAACAGCTTCTTGCAACTTTTCTGACCATCAAAGGTGGTGAGGTGAAGTGCTGATTAGTCCTTCCACCCACAACTACTTGCAAAATCAAAGTAGAAGTTAATATGTTCTCTTGATACTGTTGAATTCTCTCATATGAAGAGATTCCAGGGAAGGCACAGAAATAGGTAGTCTCTCTATTTTTGCTCAGTGTTATTCAGAAGATATGAGAGAGCCTACAAAACAGGATGGAAGCGCAACAGAACCTGTTCTTCCATGGCTTTGGTATCTGCTGAATCCAGTGTAATCCCTTGGAGATTTGGTGACTCAGGCAGAAAATGTCCTGTTTTCTCCATTTGAGTGAACAGTGTCAGACTGGCTGCAGAGCTTCCCCTGGGCTATTCCAGATAAAATTGTGGCCATTTTTTTTTTTTTTTTTTTAAATTTCATATTGTATTTATGTCATATGCTCAATGAACGTAGTGGGTTTGGCTTGGGTTCTCTTTTTGGTTTTTTAGAATCATAGAAAAGTTTGGATTGGAAGGAACCTTCAAAGGGCATCTAGTCCAATTCCCCCCTGCAATAAGCAGGGACTTCTTCAACTAGATCAAGTTGCTCAGAATTTTCAGGGATGGGGCTTCTGCCACCTCTCTGGGCAACCTGTGCCAGTGCTTCACCACCCTCCTTGTAAAAACTTCATGGACAAATTTAAAGAGCGTAAAACTCAAGGAAGATTCAGACTTGATTACCAGCAGATACATTATCGCACACTTGATAAATCATATTGGACATACTCAATTTTCTTTGCAGTGACTTCAGGTTAAAATGGCTGCGTGTATGATCGTTCTGCTCTTGAAGCTTCTCAAGCTGCATTCAGCAGTTTGTTCCTTTAGTCTAACTTGTTGTCTTTTGCCTTTCTCAAGGCCAGTTGTTTTCTTTGTAAACAGTCATATTGTTGATTACAAATAAATCACTGGGTTTCTTACTCTAGACATCCTTCATTTATTGGAGATAGTATTCACATCATTCCCTCACTTCTCTTTTCAAGCCTATCATCTTATGGTATTTCTTCAAATGTCTTTATTATCTTTATAGTCTCAAGTTTTTGAATCTCTTCTGTTCTGAATGTTATAGTACTGCAAGTGTATATGTAAGGATAGGTAAACTTGGGAGTGTTTTTGACATGCGGAAAGCAGACTCCACAATCTGTAAGACTGTAAAGTAGGTATGTTTATTCAGCACCGGGTAGCACAGTGGGTAGTCCCACCAAAGTTGTGCGCGCCCAACGCAGTAATTTGCCTTAGTTATATGCAGCAAGATATTTACATATTCATGATGTTTCCTAATACACCTAAACATATGTATAATTTTCCACACTTCATATTAAAATTAGTTCCCGGAAGTCAATTTCACAGTTTCTTCCAGATTGTGCTTGTGCAGTGTCTCCTTGTGGTGGTCATCAGGGGTCATGGGGATGAAGGCTGATGGGTCCTCTTTGTCACTGTTAGTAACTTCTCATGTCTGCACAGGCTCAGTTACCCCTTGGCTCTTACTCAAACCGCAAGGTTGGTTCTAGCCGGTTCTTAAGGCAGATTCCTGGTTCTTATCAGGGACTGTCCTTTGCAAAACTTCTTACTTAAGCTAGTTTGCACAAAACTTTAAGCACTATCAGTGCAGCAGCCTAAATAATCATTGAGCAGCATCTTACTAAGATTCCTGTCTATACAGCAGCCTAAATAATCACTGAGCTGCTTTTTACTAGGATTTCCTTAACCCCTTCTCTCAGTTTTATTTCTGCTTGAAGACCTAATATGTGTTATAAACTGTGGTATATATACTCTAAGTCATTGTTATGCAATTTTATTCTGTAGACTTTTCTATTTTAAATAGGAATGTTGGTGGTCATCAGCATCCTTTTGAACCTTTGTAGGCATGTTTCATAAAAAAAAAAAAAAGAGCCAAATTCTAACCTCTGGCTTCACAATATAATTCAGCTGACTGTCTTCCTGTGGGTAACTGTACATATACCTGGGACATATCATCTCTTCAGTTTTAAGATAATGTGTCAAATACTTTAATAAAATCCATTGCTTTCACTTGTTAATTCTGTAATTACATAAAAATGGTCTGGAAGGATTTGGTCTGGAAGCCTCTGTGAGGCTTTTTTCTTCTATTTGTAATTTTGGTTTCTGTTTCCTTTTGGGATAGAAGTGGGTGGAGGGAGGGAAACAAGCTGTGGTGTAACCCTTCAAGTTTTCTCCTTTATGAAGTCTGGCTTTGTCTTCAAGGAGATGATTAGCCTAACCAGGATCTTAGTCTAGAGCCCGGTACAACTGCGAATAATTTCTGATGTAGAGCCCCAGCTATTTTAATATACTTAATTCCTGATATTGCAGTTCAAATAATGAGCTTCTTGGTGCCTTCTTAGTACTGATTTATTCCCCACAAGTTTCTTCCAGAATGCAGTAGCCAAGAGTCTTTGACTAATTTTTAAATTTTCTCTTATATTGTTGCATCCAGTAATTTTAACTTGGATGTTTCCATCTTGGAATTGTGGCTTAGATGGGCTTTCTGGTGCTGATCACTGTGATTTGCCTAATGTATCTTCTAGCTTTTGTGTTGTTTAGGATTTGCAGTCTGATCACTTCCCAAGCTCTGCATTTTCCAGTGTATTTTCCTGTGCTACTATATTCCTAATCAACCTATTGCTTATGCTGTTATGTGTTTTGGATTCACTGCTGTTTTTTTCCACAGCTACTTGTCTAACTCATTTGATCCAGACTACTACATGCATTAATTGATTTCTCTGGCGCTGTAAGTAAGGTGAAAATGCTTTTCAATATCGTCTGTGTATTTGTTATTCTGGATGGATCAGAAAACCTCCATTACAGCTATGTGGTAATTTAATGGAAACCAGAACTGTCATGGTAAAGAGCATGGTAAATGTCCTGGGCTGAATGAAAGGCTGTTTCTTCTTCTGTAAAGAAGTACCTCTTGCATCTTGCCAGCTGTACATTTGACGATGGGTGGTTATAATGGAAAAGCAGCTGTATGCCATCCTCTTCCAAAGCAACAGAGACTGGAAAAGTGTCAGGCAGCAGAGACAATACTCACTGTGAGTATTGATATCAGTTCCTACATCAAGGCTCTTGTTAAAAGAAGGGCTACAGATCCATCTCTTGATGGAACACCTTGTCAGTCTTTTCTTAGACGTGAGTATGGTTTCCTTGCCAGGATATTGGCTAGAAACAGGATGCGATACTTTTTCAACCTAGAAATCAAACCTTATAGAGGTATAATGATTTGGTGCACCTTGCCTTCCATTTCTAGTCCTATCTTTCTAATTCTTATGTGCATGTTATTCAGGTATTGTTTAAATTATTTCTAAATAGTTTTATTTTTTCCTTTATAGTTAGATCATCTAGGTTTAGAACAGTTAATTATTGCAAATTAACATTTGCTATATACAATCTGTTTGTTATATTCTTTCAAAGTAGTTTGATTTGCTGCTTCTGTGAAGTGGCTTTGTGTTTTGCATAATGTAAATTCATCACTGAATGTGGTTTTAGACTGTATACAGTTGCAGTAATAATTGAAACCTAGATGTTTCCAACCTGGCTTAAAGCACAGAGTGTACAGGCTAGATACCTGAAGTACATGATAACATAAGTGCCATAAATAAAGCTCTACCTCTAATTCTGCAATCATGCTGTTGCTACTGTGAGCATTAATAAAGCAATTTCCCTCTGGAAAAGAAATGTCAGGATATTATGCAACACTTCATAAAACTGTTTATACAGATTTATTCAGTCTTTTTTTTTTTTTTTAAAATAAATGTGAACTGACAATGCTAACCTCTGTATGTTTAGATAAGGTTCTTTTTCTGAATATAAAGACTTTTTAAAAATATACTGAGTTTATTTTTAAAACAATGAGTAATTCTTTGCTCAGTAGTCTTTGCATTATGTAAGATATTCAGTCAGCATGCCTGAAAGTTACAGTGCATTGCTGTTACACAGTGCCAAGTCACAAACAAGTGAAATTGTCAGACTAATGATGTTTTTCTATCAGAAATTTGGGTACCAAGAACATGAAATGTTAATGTGATAATGAGATTAAGCAGAATATTTATAGATTGGAATCACAATAGAAATGTTCTCTTGAAGAATGAATGCAAAGCTTAGTAAACTAAGAAGGTTTAAAAAAATATAGGTATCTTTGCAATTAATTGCTCTCCTGACCCACTGTTGTTATATATGAATTAGCACACAGTTGCTAAAAGACATTGAGATGGCAAGGAAAGAACAAATAGAAGCTTAACCTGTCCTCAGTTGCACTTAATATGGTATCTTTCTTCCCTTCTAGTTGTCTCTGCTGCTGAGTTTTTCCCCTACACCTTTGTGACCAAGGAAAGGGTCTGACCAAGTATAACCAGAAAAGTAGATGAGTTCTCCTCAGATCTTTCATTTTTAGAAGACTCCACTGCATTATCAGAGTTTTAAGGCAAATGAGACCATGCAATTACCTGTTTCACAAGTGGTTGCACCTAATTATTTCACCTACACATCTGAGCAGGCTGAGGATGGACAATTTTTGACCATGTAGTCTAGCAGGGAAATGGGATTCCCACAGCATCCTCCTCCTCCAGGTGCCCATTTTCAGATTCACTGGCTCATGGATGTGTGCTGTTTGAACACGAAGACCAAGTCCTTTCATTGTGTAAACAATGCTACCCATTACAATAGCACACTTCGAAACAGCACAGAGTCAGCTCAGATATTACTTTGCTACCTGCCATTTCCCATGACAGCTTCCAAACTTCTTTTCACCTCTTGAATGGTGAATAAGTGGAAGAGCCTGTGCATTTTTTTCACTGTCATATCCATAGATGTCTCTTTTGAAAAAGAGGGGTGGAATTAGGTGAAGGAATGTGTTAACTAGAGCCAAATGTGAATCCATTGATCCATACATGTGTCCCTTTGCAGGCCAACTTGTGATAGCTTTCAGTGCACTGCAAACAGACAAGGTTACTCTCCTCAAGTTTCGGAATAAGGTGTAAACATGTATTAACAGGGCTGCAGGCCCGAGATAATATACCTTACTCCAAAGCAATGCTCATTAGCTTAGGCTTGGCTAATGCCTTTATTTCCCCTCTGATTTACTGCTGGCTTGCCTCCAGCCTTTTCAGTTCACAGCAATATTTGTTCATTTCTATCTGAAGAAATCACATAAATGCACCTCTAGTGGGGAGGAATTATTGAAAAAGTACCTAAAACCAGTCAGTATTTACTACGTAGAACTGCACCTATACCCTGCACAGTAGAGGTACCTTTAGTATAAAACATGAGTAAGCAGAAGACTAAAAGCTTTTGGGAAAAAAAAAAAAAAAAAAAAAAAAAAAAAGAGGAATTTTAAAATGGCTACATGCACAGACTCAGTTAATAAACTGAACAGGATATTAAAACACTAAGGCAACATGAAGTGCTTAAAATTTCAGTCTCAAATCTCAAATCCTCACTGCCCTGTATCACTGGACCTAATGCTGCCACTGTTGGGATTTCAGTGAAAACATTTCATTTTCTTTCTTTCCCTTCCAAGGAGAGTTTTCCTTTTGTTTGCAGTACAGGTAAAACTGCACAAGGACTGATTCTTGATCCGGGGTCAGAAGGTATTGCTCACACAGAAATTTATCGAAAGACACGTAATAAAAATAGGCATGGATTATCAAAGTTCCACCCTTCTCCTAAATTTACATTCATGCATTATTAAGGAACAACTTGCATATGAAGCAATCAACAATGCACAGAATGCTTGGGAAGTCTCTTCATGTTTTGTTGAAACCTGAGGTTTGGTAGGAGTGAAATTTAAGGAGGTTCCAGTTTTACCCTGCAGCACTTTGCAGCAGCAGTCAGAAGGTGATTTATTTCCACGATCTGTAGTGGTATTCACCATGACATCTGAATAAAGGTCAAGTCAACTGTGTGAGTGTTTCTTTCTGCAGCTGCACGCCTTTGAATGCCATGTTTAATTAATGTAAGAACAGTGCCTGTACACTCCGTTTGTGTAAAGCAAGATATCCCTTTTGCTTTTGTAGTGCACATATAAACCTGCTATCTACCAGTGACCCTGAATTAAATACATTTTTCCTCGCAAAAAATAATCCATTAATGCAGTTTATATCATTATTTCAGTGGGGAAATAAGGCACAAAAAAGGCAAATGATGTACAGTGCAATAGAAGAAATGTATGTAGCTGCAGTCCAAAAGGAGTGTCTGGCTAGTGAATTTGGTGAATTGATTTCCCAAAGCAGATCAGCTCTAAAGACTTGGACAAGCTTTAATTGAATGGCCATGAGTCAGCCAATTCATATCCAAAAAATCAGTATAACATATAATGTTATGTGCTAGGAGATGTAACCTAGTTGTACTCATGAATCTTGAGATCACTGGATTGTGTACACGAGGGTGGCACTAAGTGGTACAAATATTATTATATTGTAGAAGATGATTGTCAACCCCTTCGCTTTATTGTGTCTGAAATGATGTTTTTTGCTTTCTTTTTGCACATAGCTGTACATTTATATATATCTTGTATCTTGTATATTATCTTGTATAAGATATTGATATTTATTATCTTATTGTATAAGATATTGATAATATCTTGTATGTTATCTGATTTAGGGGAAATTGATATCAGGTGATACAAAATTCATATCAGAAGTATTTATATAATCCAAATGATAGCATCCCCAACTGGCAAGACTGGGAGGGTACATATTTCAAATTCCTCTTGTATAGTTTTTACCCATTTTACCAAATGTGTTAGAACACATTCTAAAGACATTCTCCCAGTATTTCAAAAATATTTTTTTCCTCAAAATCTCCCCCTGCCAGTGGAAACATTCTAATTCCCAGGAGAGACATGCCATGGATACTGCTTGTCTTGCATAAAGATGAAGATAGAGCAAGGTTAATGAGCAAAATAGCCAAGCAAACTAGAAATAATATTTTGTTATGAATACTGCTGGATATGTTACTAATGTAGCATACAAACTGGGCATCCATGTAGACATGTACAAATTGTATACTTTCTTGTATATATATGTATTCCTTTTTTAAAAAGGGGATAGGGTGTGTATTGTATACGTGTGCTATGCTATAAAGACCTTCACTTAGTAAATTCTTTTGGATACTAGCTACTTTCCCAGAATTCTGCATATGGAGAAATACAGACACCAGGAATTAGTGTCTCATGTAATTTAGGAAAAAGGTTAGAAGGTTGGTAGATTATGCCTAAATTTAAATATGTGTGTGTATATATATACAGACATATATGTCTATATGTATGAAAATATCTTTCTCCTTAGATACTAGTTTTAAGAATCCCTCTGTAATGATACAAGATTATATTGAAACATAGAAGTCTAAATCTTGTTTATTCTTATGTCTCTGTTCCTCCTTTTAGAAGTGTGAGAGACTGAAATTTAGTTTTCTTCCCCATCCAAAACATTTGTTGAGCCTTCTCCCTAAACTTAAAGCATCTTAAAGCTATGTACAAAAACCCCTGCATACCTGTCCTTGCTCATGTCCTCAAAATGAACTCAACTTTCTGGTAATATAATTGTCAGAAACTTAATGCTTTTGGGCTGGCCTGAGGGATTCAACAGTACAGGTCACACAGCCTAAATCATGTTTATTTTCATATAATGTTTTGGTTGGGCCACTTTGTGTCCATTTATTCTTTGAGTATTCAAAGGTTCCTACAGGTAACTGGAAATGAAGGTCTTCAGAAATGGAAGACTTTAGCTTGCATTTTGCTAGATGGAATTGTGAGGTTTTATATTTTCAAGCTATAGCAGTTTAGGGTAGGAAAAGTGTCTCTTTAACTCATTAATGTCTTTCTCAGTTGTGAGTAGATCACCCTTCCTGAAAAGCATCTTACAAAACTTTTATAACATTGAACATTATGTTTCACGTAAACACCTACCATATTTGCATGTTAGTAAACTATTTTTTCTCTTTTTTCCATAAAACTATGTGTCAAGAACAAACTGCACGCCATTGTGAGAAAAACCTTAGTCTTTTTTTTCCCTTTTAAATATGTTCTGAAATTCTCCTGCTATCCATATATTTATATTTTATATATGTGCATGTGTTTGTATATATATTGCTATAGAACTATAATATGATCAACTAATCAAAATCAAGTTTGGTTTAATTTACAAATTTACAAGCACAATAGGCCACCCAAATGTCAGGAAGACAACTATAATTCAGTTTTTATTTTCTCTAGAATTAATGTATACACAAAACCAATTTAGGTATAATACAAAACTTGTAATGCTCATAACATTTGTGTATATTTTTCATACACAGAAATTTATTTAGAAACAAATCTGAAATGACTAACCATGTCTTGGCAACAAAGTTTTTCCTTCTTGTCACTCATTTTTAAATTTTTAAGTGATTGACAAAATGTTAGACTCTCCCTGAAACAGCAGACTATCAGTGTATGAGTAAATCATGTAGGAATGTTCTAATTCAGTCAGCAAATTAGGGGTCTTTTATTATTTTAAAGCAGGAGATTTTTTTATTTTAATATTGTCAGGACTAGACCTCTGAGCCTTGCAATATCTACAGCCATGGAACTGGGAGTATTTCAGACTTCTCAATAGCACTGAACATGATCATAAGTACATTTCTAGATTATTTTTTATTAATTCAGAAATTCATTGTCAAAAGTTGGAAATTCATCTTTATTTTCCTTATAATGAAAACTTGTCAGTGATTTTTCATAGAAAAATATCAAGAATTTTCTTTTTGTTTTCATGTTGAATTAATGGCGATTTTTCTCCAGTGTTTTGTCTTTCCTTTGTCACTGCTCCCAAAGTTTTTCCTTGGACTTCGTGCTGCCTCTGGTCACGTTAATATTTGGGCTGGGCTCAAGAATGATGTTGTTGGTCTTCCTCAAAATCTTAAGCCTAAATCTGTTAACAAGTGGTCAGATGGATGGAACACTGGTAGGCTTCTATACAGCCAACCCACTCTCATGACAAGTATATGCTGCATAGTGCTTTGCTCGTTGTGTTTGTCTTGAAACAAGAAAAAGAACATCTATGTATTTTACAGAACCCGTTCTAGAGGAGCAACTTCATCAGCCTTATTTTTACTGTCTAGTTCGTATATCAAAACCACAACTATCTGCAAATTATACCTTAGAAATTCTGCCCATTGTGATGATAAACAAATGCTTTTTTCATCTTTCATGAAGCTTTCTTATATAAGCAATTTGGCTGTGTTTCTGTAGTAGATTTTTGGTGCTACGTATATTTGTAAAGGATATTTTGTAAGACAACATAATAAGAAACTTGGCTTATGAACATAACAGAAATATGATGAAATTATGATCTTATTTATCACAGACGGAAGAGAGCACCTTCTGGGATGGAGATTCTTGTTGATGTGTTATTCATTTATATTATCTCCAAGAGAATTATATATATATATATTTGTAAATGGGATGGTATTTTAAACAAATAAATTAGCAAATACTTCATCAGAGCAGTATCAGGCACCTGGCTGCCTCACACCTTGTTTCATGGCAAAACTGTAGGATTTAGAGCGGTTATTAATTGGTACCTCAGAAGACTTCTAAATCACCTGCCTTTGCTTTCTCCTAAATGTCTCAGTATTAAAAAATTGTTGCTCAAAATTGTAACTGAATTTTCAAAAATTCCAGTTCTCCTCACATTGCTTCCTTTATTTTCAAAGACTGATATTTTAGTTTTTCCCTTTCTAGTATGTATAAAATTTGCCTTGTAAAAATAAATGTTTTCAGGAAGTTCAGACAGAAGAGTTTTTAAATTGTTCAACTCTTCTTCTAGAGAAGTTTTTGATGCTTATCTCCAACATAGAAGAGGTTCCTTGTTTCATGGAATGGTTTCATTTTTAAGATAGAATCACTTAAAAGAATTGTTTTGATCTCAGTGATGATTTTGCAATGTCCTGGAGGAAAAAATAAATCTGTACCAGAAATTTCTAGGGGGGCGGGGGGGCAACTACCTTTAAATATCATCAATATGAAGCTTATTCAAATTTGAAGACTTCCCAATTAGAATTTCCCTTAACTAATATTTAGCTCCACTGCTGTGATATGTTCTTGCAGGATAAAAAAAAGGTTTCTTCCTTATGTGTATATGCATTATTTGTGATTTTGAATTCAGAGTGAAAATGTCATTCACAGGAAATCACTTCAAAACATGACTAGCCTTAATATTTATTTAAGTCCCATTAAATTAATGTATCTGCTTAAGTAAAGTTACAAGCTCATTTCCTGAATCAGGTACCCATTTATTGTTTATGGTCAAGTATATTTGCTGCATTAGAATGGAAATTACATCTACAACATAAAGATGTTACTTACATAATTTATTCCTTCAACTTTACCAGAGATTACATTGGCCTGAATTATCTTGCCAAAAGCGAAGTGGAGTAAGGGGTTTTTCAACAGAATCACAGTGTCTTCTCTACTTTTTCTTGGTTGGCTAAGGTGATTTGTCTCCCTTTACTCCAAAAAACCCAGGGATGTTTTTGCTATATTTTAGGAGATGTTGGTGTGAGGTTCAAGCTGAGGACAGGACACCAGTAGGCCAGTTTTTCCTATTCTGTGCCATAATTCAAACAGCAGTCCTGATTTTGCGTATTTCACTTGTTGGCTTTTGGTTTAGAACATAGGATTCTGTGGAGCAGTTTGAACAAGTTCATATTTCCAGATTTGTATTCAAATGTCGTCAAGCCAAAGATACTTTAGCCTCTTTCATTCTATGTGGGCACTTATTCTGCAATGTCTTAAGTATGGAATCTTGGGTGTAAATAATGAGTGCTAAAAGAAATCATGTTTTCAACCATTTCTTCAGAATCCTACAATGCTTAGGACTAAGTTATTGATGTGTTACTAATGATAATGATCAAGAAATCACATATATCAGAGGTTAAAACTGGATGTCTAGAAATGAACTCCGAGTAGTTAGAGCACTGTTAAAGCTGTGTCCAGGTCTTGCATTTTCTCTCAAGTCTTTTGTTCTTTTTGCTTAGATGTTTAGGCTTTAAAAAGCTCAAGAACCAAAATAAAATTCTGACTGAATTTACCCACCCTCTGTGTTTTCTGACCTGAAACCAAAGAAAGTAACCTGACATTATAAATCAATGTAATTTTACTGTCCTCTAACTGCATGCTTTACAGCCTGACTCAAATCTTAGGTGCGTAACACAATCCGAGCCAATGCATGCTAAGGTGGTTTCATAAACAGTTACTGCAATGCTGGCAATAAATTCTATTTTATACAGACAATGAAAATGCAGTGTTTGTAACAACCTTAAGGACATTGTTTCACATGTGGATATTTGGAAATATTAGGCATTTGTGCTTTATGAGTTCATATAGTTTTATCTCAGAAGTCTTGCTTACCATGTCAAAAATGTTTGTATAGCTTTAAGCAGGTGCCATTTGAAAATCATTAATTCTTTTTTTTCTTCCAGAGTGAACCTAGCAGCAGCTTATACAGAACTGTCTATCTTTCACACATTACCTTGTGTAGTCAGTGCGATCCCCAAAGATCAGTCATTCCTAATCAATAAGTCAAACCTTGCTGATGAGGTGGAAGATCCCTATTATATGTAAAGTGCACTTCGTACTTTCACCTAATCTTGCTAGAGCTACTGTGACTAGTCAGGAATAGGATGTTACTGGTTTTCCGAACAAAGCTCAGCTGTTAAGAGGTGGGAAACTATCCTATAGATAATACTAAGATCTTTAACAAATTAAATTATGTGTCTGGACATGTCATGTTGGTCTTCATTGTGAAAAGGATCTTTATTTCTGTCTTCAATTCTTAAGAATGTCAGTTCACAGGACATATAAATGCTGAGACCTAATCTCAGTTGTTAATCTTTGTAGCAGACTAGGTACTTCTGTTCTCCCTTCTTGGTTTAGCTCACCATATTTTGCTTTTAGATAGTGGCATCCCTATTTAACAGAAGGATATTTCTTTTCAATTTACAACTGTTTTGTTTCACAAGATTTTTCCATCAGAAATTCCAGCCCTACTGCCTGTTTTATCTATGGCTTCTGAGCCATTCTGTTATAAAATGAGACATCAGTAACTACCTGTATTTGAAGGTTAAAGGTGAAAATGAACAGTATATGCAGAAGTCAACACATCAGTATTATATCTTTTCAATTCATCAATATAAATTTATCTCCTACATTTAAAGCTGTGTTTGTCATAAAAGTAGAGCATAATCACCAAGATGCTGGTTTACTAGATGTTAGTAGTTTCAAAGATCTGGTCATCCTTGTAGGATCCCTAATGCACATACATGTTTATGTATGTGTGTGGGAGTTGTAATTTCATTGTATTTTACAGTTGCTAATGTATTAGTGTAAGAGAAATTCCTCAATAAAGCCATCATTTTGGAGTTTCTAGGTAGCAGGAAGAATATATAATGGTAACATTTCTACACTTTCGTCTGTATTCCCTTTGTTTGAGGCCATCAGAAAGGCCATGGCCTCTTTCAAGGCTCTAGAGTCAACTTTTCTTTCAGCTGACCTGGACCTAAAAGTGAATATCATTTCATCATATATTTTCTCATCCACCCTTAAGATTGATTTATAAAAAACCCACCCACTTGCATGGTTGATGAGCTCTGGTCATTTCTACTCCACTTCTGCTTTCACCTTTTATTTCCATGGTACTTGCTGCTGCTTTTTCTTCATCTTCACATCCTCCCTTCTTTCCTTGTACCCAGGAATTTCTTCATTAAGTTTGAGCTCTCTTGTTCACCATAAAGAGTCCAGTTCTATGGTTGAACAATCCTTCAGCACCAAGAGATCTTTTTAACCTTCTTCCACCTCCTTTTGAAACCACTTTTACACTTACTTTTCCCCCAGAATAATTTTAACAATTGTTTTCATATCATCATATCTTCCTTGGTCAAGTGACCAGTTGGAAAAAATACATTTACATCATTAAGTTATGTTACCTTGAGGATCAGGGCAAGGCAGTAATAGCACCTCTGAAGCCAGAATATACTTATGCTAGTTGTTGGCTTAGAGGTCCCTATATCTTTTAATTAGTTGTCCTATTATTACCCTAGAGTGCTTTAATTTTAAATGAAAGATAATAGCTGCCTTATCTCTAAGGAAACTGGTCTTGATTTTATTAACTTACAGGACAGAAGAATAATTGGCACATATCATTGTCCAGAAATGTATTCAACAAAGGTATCTTTCATTGTTTTCTAATGTTTTTATCCTCAGAGACTTAAAATTCAGGTCCTGACCACTTATGGTCATTAAAGATCCCATGGCACTTTTTATAGTGTGGTCATCTCAACCCCAAGCATCTGGCCGAATACCAATTTATGTAACTCTTCTGCTTACCTAACATTCCCCACCACCACTCACCCACCCCATAGTTTCAATTGGCTACTGCATTCTCCATTTCCTTGACTAAAATATAGTGTATTGTTCTGCACTGTCACTCACCACATTTCACCTCAGAGGTGATTGCGCTTCACTGGAAGTGAAGTGGTTCTTCTTTCTAAAGCTTGTAAAGCGCTTTGGGATCCTTTTGAATGGGTGGTGCTGTGTACAATAAATGTAGTCCATTATCATTCTATCTCAGACTTCACTTAGTTACAAAAGCATGTTTTATTTAGAGTTGGGCGAACCTGCTTGGTGGAAATAACACACCCAGCTCTCTAATCGGACAAGGAACCTTTTGTCAAAGGTTAAAAAGTTAGGTTAATTTCTTTCTGGGTTTGTTGTTGTTTGTTTCTTTGTTTCTTTTATTTTCACATTCATTTGTACTTCTGCATTGGAACTTTGGAAGTTCTTCAGATTGGAAATTCAAAATACCATGAAAAATACAGCTCTTGTTATGGTCAATCCACTGTTCCAGGTGCAGGAGGGTCAAATTAGTGTTCGAGAAGCACCTGAACTTTGTGGTACTTACCTCGCTATTCTAACACTTGAAGGTTCGCCCATCACTAATTTTTACTGTATTTTGCATTATTTCTTCTGAAAAAATCTTAGAAATTTGAAAAATGCTCTGCTCCAACTCTGATATCAGTGTAATATGTGCAGAAGACACTTTACCCTAGAAGATAGTTTGGAATATTGCTAAATGTTTTTCTGCCCAGTATCACTAATCTTACTAACTCCTGCCAAGATTAACACAGCAATCTGCTGCAGATGCTCTGTTAAGAAATTTACTGAAATGAGAACAGAAGCAACAAAAGAATCAAAGCAAAAAATTATCTGAAGGAGTGATGTCATGTTGCTAAAACATGCCTATATCTAACTCTAGTAGACTAACTTTTCTTACATTTGTGTTTCATAGAAAGTATAAGAGAGTGCAAAGAGTACTCAAATTTCTAATATCATTGCAGATCAAAAGGATAAAATGCTTAAAGTAGATTCATCCTAAGACGATCTAAGATGTGCACAAATGTGTTGGCACTAAAATGTTTCCTCAGACAGTATCTTAGAATGCACAACACTGAGGTGAAAACAACCCAGGCTCTGGGCTAAGGGATAAAACCGTTGCATTAGTGGATGTTTTGTCAAACTTCCCCTGATGTCATTGCAATTAAAATTTCTCTTTTCTTAAGGCTGTGTGAAACTATGGAAAATGTAGTTTCCAAATGGCTTTGCACCCCTCTTGTAAGATACTTCCCCTATTTGTTTTTAGACATTCTTGGCATCGTTGAATGCCAAGTGCTTATAACTGCTTTTATTTTCAGGATACTGAAAGTCTTATTATTTGCCTGAGAACTTATAACAAAAATGACAGCCAATTTTGTCTTAGCCCAAGAATTTCCTAAACTGCACTCATTACAAGAAAATGTTTGAAGCTCTCTTGAGAAGTTTCATAGATCTGTTTGAAAGCTTTTACCTATGTTTGCTTTTGTTTGTATTACAATAGCAGAACACTCTTTTTGCCTCAGTTTTGTCTAATGCAGATGAGAACCGATTTGATGGCCTTCCTGGCTAGAATACAGTGTTTCCTCATCATGGTTGATATCATGCTACAGAGTTCTTAACGGATTTTTTCTTGAGTTTCAGTTTCAGCTCAACTTTCCCATTTTTCCAGTGCTTCTCAAGAAAGATTGATTTCCCTAACTTACTAGGAAATTAAAATATTTCATATGACTTTGATGGAAAGCAAGCAAAAATAGATGATTTTGTCTGCTTCACATTGAGTCATTACATTTAACCTAAAGAAAAGATATAATGAAACCAGAGGGGTGCAAACTCACAGATTGGGGAAAAAGACAAAGAGAGAGCGCAAAATCTGGCATCCCAGTGATGTTGGTTTTTATGCATCACTTGAACAGATGTAATCACTCAAATGACAGTGTTTCAGTAGGTCCAAAGTACTTTTGTGAGTATCCACCTTGCCAGTTCATAATACTGTGCAGTGGATGCTTCTAAAAAGCAAGTGTTTTCAACTCAGTTCTCTCGCTGTGCCATATGAAATACTACATAGGGGGGTTTTTTGGTTTGGTTTGGGTTTTTTTAACAATGGCAAATATGGTGCTACTTTGAACAGTGCAGTGAGGTACCTGCTCCTGACTGCTGGCTTCTAAATATTACAGAACAGACTAATGCCATATTATTGTTTAGAAATTCACAAAGGTCACAGTTTGTGCACTTTCAATAATAATCATAGTATATATTATGTAGCTTATAAATGAATAATGCGGACAAGTTATTCTTAAAAGAGCTCTGGGATAGTTTCATCTCTTATTTGACCTGGAGTATATCTGCACTACCGTCACTAAGTCAGTGTACTTAATTTGCTGCTCATTAGCTATTATTGCTTTTAAAGTATTTTTATTTAATTATATCCTCTAATCACACAATTCAAAATACATACTTAGAGGGAAGGCTGAAGAGAATTAGAACTTCCTAAATAGCCTTATACGTGATTTGTATAAATGGATTAAGTTCTCGTATCATACCTCAGATCTGCTCCAGATTGGCTAAGAGTAGAATTTAGTTCCTCTTCTTTGAAATTCTCTTAATTGTCTTAAGGGGTTTTTTTACAACATTGCATTTTTTTTTTTTTTCACTGATCTGCCTTTAAATAAATATACAGTAGGTAAAATTACCCATTGAAACAACTGTTCAATGTACATTTGATGTGATTACACTCTGTATATGTTTTTCCTTACTCTAAATTGCACATCTCTGCTATTCCTGCATTCAGATCTCCACAGCATGCACTGTATTTATTAAATTCATTAGCACTGGGGAATGGAGTTTCCTCATAGGTGTAGTTAGACTATGTTGGTGCCTTTCCCCAAGTAACCAGCAGTCCTGTTTGGAATATAGGGACTGAAAATTTGTATTCTCTTGTGCAATGCTCTGGACATCTTTTATAGAGGTAGAGAGACCTTGTGACTACCTGAAGTCTTTGTCATAGCAGAAGTTATTATTCGAAAGAAGCAAAACCAAAACAAAGCAGACCCCTTTCCATTTGATTTCCCTCCAAAACCCCTGAAAAGTTCAATGTTTGCCCCAGATATCCTACCCATTGTAGGACTTCCACTTTCAGGAGCTGAGCATATACTCCATGTCCAGGTATTGCTTCCGCTCACTGAACATGGGGTTTAGGGAAAG
>KL258435.1:42864-73722 GCA_000699545.1 Podiceps cristatus
CATTATGACTATACTGGTCTTACTGCTCTTTGAGTTCACAAATAAATGGCAATAAATATAGTTGCAGCTATGCTTGAAGTCGTTTAGACAGGCTGGCATCCAGTGAATTAGTAATGTTAGATCTAGCCCTTGTCAGCATGGCTTCAGTTTGCAACTGATTTGGTTTCCTTTCTCTCCAGTTAAATCTGCTTTCTTATTTTTTACAGATGGATCCACATGAAAATATTTTGTTGAGCACACTTGAAATTAAAAATGAGATGGCCGCCTCTGAGGCTGTGATGGGGCTTGGGGACCCTAGAAGCACTATGCTGGCCTATGACACTTCAAGCATCCAGTACCGGAAAGCTGGCTTACCCAGACACAGCTTTGGTCGCAACGCCCTGGAGCGACATGTGGCACAGAAGAAAAGTAGGCTACGGAGACGTGCATCTCAACTGAAAATTACCATTCCTGACTTGACTGATGTAAATGCCATAGATCGATGGTCGCGCATATTCTTCCCTGTTGTTTTTTCCTTCTTCAATATTGTCTATTGGCTTTACTATGTGAACTAAGAAACAAAGCCACACAGAAAGCAAGAACTGGATTTGTCTTCAAAGCGGTTGTACAGCCAAAAGTGGGACTTAGAAAAATTCTATTCAGGACAAAAAGTTATTTTAAAACACCTTAGTTGCTGGCCCACTCTATGGTCTGTTTTTATAATGTTTTGGTTGTATCTACTAAATCGTAAATATGTTAATTTGCAGCATGGACATATCCCCTTATCAAAGTACAAGTGCATTTTGAGTGTGAAGGCAAATTGGATTTTGACAATCACTTCTGTCTCATTGTCCCTCACTGTCTATTTTTTCTTCTTTTTTTTTTTTTTTTTAATGATGATTTGAGTTTAGTGATAAAAAATTATAGAGCGGCATTTGAGAAACAAGTTCTAGTTTCAACAGCAGTACATACCGTTCCCAGGGAAACTGCATATCCAAGACATCCATCTACACTTAAGAGAGTGTACTAAGTTGTTATCATGCTTATGAAACATATACACTTTACCTTTTAAATGTGTAAACTTGAAAACAAGTAGTGCCTATCATCTTTCCAAGATGACGATGGTCAGAGGTTTCCCAACCATATTCAGGTATTTCCTGGTATTTATTGGAAGAACCAAACCTTTGACTGATAATATTAGGGTTGGGAGTTTGCACAGAAGCTGAAGCAAAAAGCACTAGTTTTGCTTGGATTTTAAAGGGAGAACATATGCTCACAATCACAATAGCTGTAGTTGTGATCAGTAGAGGAATGTAAGAATGGTATAAAAATGCATCATCTCTGAATGAGTAGATATGCTGCTGATTTGTGTTGGGAAAGGAAATCATCTGTCCAAAGTGCCAAAATTGGTTGGCCAAATAGTAATTCTCTAGGTGGGTGAAGGAAACCAATGGTGCTCTGCCTTTCTAGGGTAGGGAGAGCTAGAGAGCAATTATAAAACACAGGGCCAAGGAGAGGGAAGGCTACATATATGTAGAAGTGTGTATATGTATATATATACACACACACACTGTGCAAGTGAATGTTGTCAGTTATAGCACATACTGTAGTCTGAAATACTCATTTGGAGTTGTGTGATTTCTTCCAAGTTTGCAGTCTTTCCAGTGTGATGCTTGCCCCCGTTGTTACGCTTAACACCTTCCATCCAGTTTGATTCAAGTTATCGTACCTCTTTCAGCAGTAAAGATAGGAGCATGTGTATTTCAGTACAAAAAGTACTGACAGGCTACTTTCTCAGTCTGGATTAGGCAACACCATTTCACTTTTTATTTTGTTTTCCTTAATGCACTGTTTTAAAGGGGAAAAAATGGTAGCAATCACTTTTAGAGTTTAATTACACTCTTGAATGTTTCCTGCTTTAGGGTGATTTCCGTTGAAAACCTAGCAAATTTCAGTTTTGCTTTAGGAAACTTTTTGAAAGAAAAGTTGTTGGGTTTGTTTTTGGTTGGTTGGTTTGTTTTTTTTTTTTCATTCCATACAGCTTTACTCTTACAGGCAAAATAGAACAGACAAAAAATAGAATTTTATAGGCGAAGTTTCTCATTTAGTCCATTGTGGAGCCTTTGTCTGTAATGGGGAAAAAAAAATATACAAGAACTGTATGAAAAGCATAAATTCCTGATGGCTTTTACTAAATCAGATCCCTAATATTGTTTGACACAGAATATTCCATGGAGAAAAAGCCACATCTGTTGTGTCTATGCTACCTCTCATCAATGAACAACTTTCTGAAAGAAACTAGAATTCAAGTATCTTCCAAATAGCAAAGGAAGTTTTTCAGGCAGATACTTTTCCCCCATTTAAGTATTCCTTTGGCCATACTTTAAGATAGTTCTTAAGAATATTTTTCAGAAAATACTTTCTTTCAATTTTTTATTCTTGCTTCAAAAGAGTAATTTTCTTACAAGTTTTTGTGGGGTTTTTTCCCCATTTGACAGTGAATGACAGTGATAGGAAGAAAACAGTTCTAGGAACTAATAGCTCAATTTTCTGATTGTTTTGAGTGTATCATATGCTTATTTCTGCTTCAAACGGAGAGAATAGTTTTGAGCCTGAAATGGGATTTGCCAGGCATACACACTACCTGTAGTTTTCAAGGCAGTTAGTTGTGTTCCTTCATGTACTGCCTCCAGGTTCAGATTCTGCAATATGTAAAGACAGGCTTTCATCATGTGATTAACTTTCCAAGTCAAAAACATCGCTTTTTGTTCACATACTTAATTTCTGTCTGTATTTCATGCATAATGCAATAAGCTTTGTAGATGCATTTGAAATTTCAATTGATAGGTATGAATCATGCTGGATGTTTTTTCCCTATTCTAAGAAAAGGACACACATCAAAATTCAGTATTTCTCTCCAAATCTGTTCTTTAAAAGTGGTATTAATTATCATGAATAAAAGCAGTCTTGTAGTATGCTGCTGTACAAGCTTTTCTTTCATTTTGCAAATTGCTGCCAACTTTTTTATTTCAAAGAAGCATAATGTGAATGCAGGGAGCTCACAACCTCTTTGTGGTTGATATACATCAAATACATAACCTTACAGAGAATATGTTGGCTCTCTGCATCGGTTTACTGCATCAGCTATTATGAAAACCACAGAGACTGAATCCTAGAACTGCACATTAATTTATCTGAAGATACAGTACAAGCCATAATACTCTCTGATGTCGCTGTTCAGAGAGTGAAAGAAAAAGTCTGGTTTCTGCTCAGGTGTCATTAGAAAAGATACATTATTTGGGGGGAAGGAGCACTTTCACTTTTACTATGTCCTTCTGACTATTAATGTGATGTATAAAATTAGTAAAAGAGGATTCTATCATTTTGTACTAAGGCTTAACACTGTGATACAAAAAGATGGGTGTGGGAAAGACTGGTGAGGCACTGTCAAGGGAGCCCAAGGTGAGCACTTACTCCTCTTCTGAGAGACTTGAGTGAAAGTGAGAAATTATGCCAACATACATGAAAGATGGGGTTTGCCATGTGTGCTACCCTCCAGGTAAACTAGAATAAATTTGCTTTTAGTTTAGAATTGACTGAAAATTAATATTCTAGATCCTTTTAATCGTGTTAATTGTTGTTAGTTTTAATAAGCAAAATATCAAAGTTAATAATTTAGATAAAGCTTGTAATATAATTATAGTTGCACATTTTATTGTTCCATTAGACATGATAGCCAGCAATTAAGGTGTTTTTCATCTTTGTGAAATTCATGGGCAAATTATGACTATAACATGGCACAGTTTTAATGAAATCTTTGAGATCAATCTGTAAATATATACTGTACATGACTGCTAGTAAGTATGATACACATTTTCAGAACTGAAAATTCATGCAACATATTTCTGTGTTTGCATAAGGAATGTTATGTTTCTATCCTATCACAGTTCAATGACTGGGAAGAACGACTCAAGCAATGACATTGTGACCATTTCTTTTCTCATACCCAGGGGAGGAAAACAGAGTCTTAGATAACAGCATGTCACAGGGTTCTTCAGAGAGTTTTCACATTCTAATACAAAGGACATAAAATCTGTAAGGTACAAAAGCACAATGGATAGAGAAAATGAGTGGTGGTTTTACACCTGGGGAACAGATCCTATTTTTTTCCAACAAATTTGCATTAAAATTAAAGCTCAGTTAATTTTCACTATAATTATTGGACTGTGTTCCAATTCTATACTGTAACACAGTGCTAAACATTAGCAAATGGATGTTAAACATTATCCAACTATATGTGCATATGGACATAAAACTGAATGTCTATATGGACATATGTGTGTATATATACATGTACTGAGTATATATATGCACACACATTCATATGTTGGTGTGTTAAAGGAATAAGCTAATAATAGTTTTGTTTCTACCATCAACCACTGTATGAATATATTTTTGAGAAACAAAGATTAACGTAATTAAAAAAACCAACTTACTATACAGGGTAACTGGGCATTTCTATATCAGCAGATCAATGCTTATAACTCGTAAGGAGCATTGCACCGTTTGACATGATGATAGTACTGTACCTCCGAGCATCTGAAATTAGACTAGTCCACACATTGCTTGCCTATTTCTTCTCTCTCTTTTTTATAACAGCATTGTCCACTACTGAGTTTTCAAACCCAACAAATTCCTTAGGGAATCAAGAACAAAAGGCAAAAATATTAACTATTTCTAGAAAATAATCTAGGGTGGGATGGCCAGGGTACAATACTATATCATTAGTGATCATAACATTTTGCTATGTGTACATAGAACATACAATGTGAGCAACCATAACTTAAGCTGAACGTGTGTAAATATTATCAGATTTCTTAACATTTTTAACTTCTAATTTGTACTTTATGGTAAGGCAAAAAGCTAATTCTACTTATGGTTTAGGTTAATGTGTCCTAAAATTATGTAAATAATTAAATAAGCTGTAAATGAGCAGTCGATAGATACAGTAATTGTTTAGTGACTTTTTTTTACTAAGTACAATAATTGCAGTGCTCTAGCAGAGTAATTTAAACACCCTTTTGCATAAACAGATTTGGATTCCAGATATAAAAAAGTACAGAAAGTACTCTGGTGTAAAATAGCCATTGCAGAAATGTTACTGCTAGCACAATCGATTCTTTTGTATGGTTAAAATGTTCAGGCAACAGAAGGTAGTAGCTTGGCACTCAGTACTCAGATCAGCATAAACAAATAGGGCCTGGTTTTTACTTACAATAAGGCACCTTTATGCTGCTCCAGTGAGTGGAGAGGTGAAGGAATCCAGGGTAAGTGAGAACTCAGCTGTCAGTGATTTCGTTACAGAAAGCCTGCATATTGCGTCTGTCTGTTTCTGAAATCTGTATCTCTTATGGTATCTAATAGTAGACTTATATTTTTCTTTACAAAAAAAAAAAAAAAAGGATGTTTGACTGTCGTTAGATAGCATAGTCCCCCAAAGCCAAAGAAACTTCACTCCAGAAATTGTTTAAAAGGGAAATCTAATAAGTCACTGCTTAACACCAAAGGTAAAGCTTAATAAAATGCACTAGGAACTTTGTCTAAATTTTTAAGAAGCAAATGGAATGTTGATCAAAAATACTGCCCTATTCTACTTTGTAAAAATAGTAATAATTTAAATATCCATTAATATAAAATTGAAATAGATCATCTCTACAAGAATATGCAACACTAACATTTCATAAATATAAAATTATTTTCTTTGTAAGTGCTTTGACAAAAAAATGAAACTTAAATGATGAAAAATCTCATCTCTACTTTCATACTAAGGGTTGTATTTTTTTAATGTTTTTCAAACATGAGGTCATCTATTCCAATTTGATAACATTTTGTATGTTTTCACTGTTACTGTCATTTGACAGATACTCACCAGACTGTATTGTTCATGGTCTGTCCTGTTACTTTCATTTGGAGACAAAAATAACATTTGAAACATGATTAATTCTAACAAGCTGACTATGATTTGACTTCTATCACGTTTTTATTTGCATGGGTGTTTAAATGGTTCTGTTAGTACTGTCTTTGCACAGTTCTGATTTATCTTTTTTTACTTAGTACTATTTACTTCATAATGTAGTAATCATCAGCCTTACTAATGACCTTGTAGCCTTTCTTATATGCACATAATGCACATTTTCCAATGGCTAGAAAATGCAAAATACTAGTGGATATCATTGCATCAGATCTTCATGTCTTTCTCAAAAGGACTGCTAACCTCTGGGATATATGAGGTAGTAAAATGATGATTGTAAATGAGTAGCACATAAGAGATATTTTCTTGAATTTAAAATTATTGCAGCCAGTTTCAGCATGTAAATATATAATAATGTTGGCTAGTGTGTAATTCTTGAACTAAAAAAAAATATAAATAAAGAAAACCTAAAATATGTATATGTAGTTGTGTTATGTTGGACAGGCTCTTTTCTCAAAGCTGCAGTTACAGTTCTCATCTCAAGTGAAAATGTATGAATTTGGGTCAGAAAGGGACACAAGGAAGTTGGGCATTGAGGCATCTGAAGTGTAGGCTTAATATGTGAAGTGGTAGCCTTAACAAAGTGTTAATTTGCCAATGCAGCAGTTAGAGGGGCTTGAGTGTCTGGGGAATATAAGCAATGTACAGTGAGATGCTTAGTGCTAGTCAGTAAAAAAAGGATGAGAGAAAAGGAACAGCTGAAAAATCACAGAAGTTCAGTAACTCCTCCTCAGAGGCAACTCTTGTGAATCTGTTGCTGATGGTAAGTTGCTGGTGTCCTCCTTACAAAAATATGGTAGCAGCTGTTCCCGGTGGGATGGTATTTCCTTTTACAGGAAAAGTTCTAAACAGTCTTAAGCCTGTCTACATGAACTTAAGCTATGAACAACCCAAGTTCTGTTCCTTCCTCTTCCTACTTAAAACATCTAACAGGAGAGATCCTGGATGACCAAATTACTGACCCTTTCAGGAAGGTGGATTTAGCAGATTTTCCTATTGGAATGGTTCTGTTGCATAAAAAAAAAAATTCAAGATAAACAGACCAGGAGGAGAGTGCAGTCAAGCACAGTCATGTGGGGCATCTGCAATGCTGTATTCCATCTGCTGACTGTTTTGTACAAAACTTCATTGGCAGTAGCAGGGACCAGAAGCTGGGTGTCCTCTCGTGCTTCCAAGATGTAAAATGTCCACTGATGCAGTCCTGTTCTTGCTGCTTCTTTCTGTCCTAATAGATCTTGAGCATTAAATAGACTTCAGAATTAGACTTGTTTGTTTGCTCTGCTGAGGGAACAGTTCACATCTATTAGTTTTTCTTCTATGCCAGTCCAGCTCTAAAAAAGGGGAATTCATAGTTGTGTTTCCAAACCCCAGGTATCACTGCATGGGAGAGATGGCAGGGTATTTATTGGTAGCCTTAGCTCTACATACCCGCAGGTTCTGCCACAACTTGATTCTTTGGTTGATCCAACGAGGGGGAGCAGATGGAGCACCAGAAAAGAGAACAAATGGCCATCAGGCAAAAGACTGCCAAAGGCTAAAACTGCCAAATCCTCATTTTTGTCTGGAAGTGCAGACAGCAGTTGGTAATTTCTTTTTGAAGTTATCCACCTGACTGCTCTCTGTTCCCAGCCCCACAACAGCACTGCTTTAATGACTGACCTGTTCTGTATCGCTTTTCTGTGGATAAAGAACACCAGTTCTGCAGAGAAAGAGCAGAGATTGAAGATGGGAAGACCCATGAGTCTGGTACTGAGGTGAGGAGCTGGTTGCAGGATGCTGGCTCTGTTATCGGGAGACACGGAACATGAGAAGTAAAATATTCCAGACTGTTAAGAAAAACTCAAGTATGACTTCATCTCTTCACTGTTTAAAATACATCATATCTTCCTCTGAAGCTTCTGAATAGTGGATGCAAGTTCTGAAAAAGACTAAAATGTCAGCATGGTTGCTTTGTTACCAGTATGTGATGCACTGTTGGCCCTTATTTTCAGAGATTATTACAAGCTAGAAAGCAAAGTATTTAAAGTTTAAGACTGGTTCATGATTTTTAGGATCTAAAAATACTTATAGTCATTGGTGAGTATCATTTCCAAATCAAAATAAAGCAAATTGTCTATCTACCTTTTCACCTGCCTGTATCTATAAATGTGTTTAATGTTATCACATCCTAATAGGTGTTCTATCAAATCCACTGGCACAAAAAATAAGACTAGGGCTGCAGAGTATTTGAATAATATATTCCCTTTATTCTATTCTGAGCTTTAACACTTACTTCATGACTTCTGTAACATAGCCTCTCCTTCATTCAGTTTACTTGACTGCAAATTAGAAACAATATCAGCTTCTTATTGGTAAATTGTACTATCTAATATATCCCGATAATTTAAAATTAACAAAACATGTCAGAAATTATCCAGCATCACAGTTCTTAACTTATAAAAGGAAAATCAATATTTTAAAGAAGGAAATTATGCATCTGTCAAATATTGAAGAGCTGTGAAAGAATCAAATAATGGGAACTGGCTTCTAACGCATTGTAAATGTTACATATTAAAGAAATGTAATATTAATAATTATATAGCAAGTACGTTCACTAATGCAAATTTTTTGGTTATCAAAATTAATGACCAGCATGACATTATTAATTTGTAGTGCTTGTTATTCTTGAAGGATATTTGGAGTGACTGATTTATTATGATGTTCATTTAAGTCTAGGCAAGCAATAGGTTTAAAAAAATGATGGTTATGTCCAGAAATGGGGGTTGGGTATTCAGGTGATATAAATTGCTTATGTAAATGGAGATATGCTTGCCTTGACTGAGACCCTGGCCCAGGCAGGGGGTTTTTGTGTGTGTGTGTTTTGGGTTTTGTTTTAATTTCAGGGCAAAACTTTGGAATACATCTTATTCTTGGAACAAAAGTATTTTTTCCTTCTTTCTGACAGATTGTCAAGGCTGACACACTGCATTCATTTTAGTACTCTAATGGCCAAGGGCATGCTTCCAGCTGAGACTGCTTTTTAAAAACTTTCTGGTTTTTAGAAGGAATATAGCCAAGGAAACAAATCTTCCTGAAGTTCTGGGTCTTTGATTGACTGACTTAGGTTTCCTTACAAATGCTTTAAAAACTAAGTGATGTAAACTGTACACATTTTCAGTTTTGGTGCAATTTATTTTTCAAATGGTACTTGAGTAGAGTTATGTTTATCTATGGAAATGGATAGTCACACAAACTTAAATTTCTAAGCTTGATTGATATGTCTAAAGACTGGTGCTTTCTGACCCCATGTGAAACTGGTCCATGGCCTTTGAGATCTCCTTGTTAAATGTTTCCAGAGATGTTTTCTGAAGAATCTGATTGATCATATAAGTCTTTAATCTTCAACTTTTGGTTGAAATTTTATGTCACTGATGTTTATGAAGGTACTGGAAAGAGAGATCAGAGGCAGGCACAGGAGTAGCACAATCACAGGCAGGCACAATGTCATGCAGGTTACAGGGAATGGAGTCCTGTCGTATGCTCTTTGACAGCAATAAAAAGGGCAAGATGTGCAGTGAAAAACCCACAGCACAAAAGCTAATTTGGTCATGGAAGCATCAGTGCAGTTCCGTTATTGAGGATGATATTTCCCATCCATGTCATGCAAAGAAATTGTTTCTTCAGGTGAGAGGACATTGACAGGAGAAGGAATAAACATACTGAAACCTGGACAGATTTCAGGACAGCAAAATTTATCTGCAAGATTTGTAGACACATTGAATTATTTTTACTGTTCTTCTCTATTTTATGTTATGAAAGATTGAGGCTTTTTTATTGTTGTTATTAGTCACTATTGAAAGGATATTTGAAGTAGAAATATGTGCCAAACAGGGGGGGGGAAAAAAAAAAAAAAAAGTCACTGGAAACTTAAAGGGGGGAGGGAAGGCAAAAGAACCCCAGCATAGAGAAATCCAGCTAATACCCTTCCAACCTCCCAAGCAGCAATAAAGCATAATCTGCATTGCATAATTTCATTGCTTTTGCTTTGCTTTTGCTTTTACTTTTGCTTTTGTTTCTTCCACTCATAACATACTTTAAAATTAGAAAGATTTGAGACTGTAGGAATGACAAATTTCTTCTTCCCTCTCCCCCCTCTTAATGTTAATGTTTTCTTTCTTACACAAGTTTGGAAACTTAGCATGAAGACCTTGGATAATTCCAGTGAATAACATAAACCTTAATTTGTTTTGGAAGGGTCTCCAGATCTCTCTGAGAAAGGTTAAGCATTATTTATTTGCCTTCATTACTACCCAAAGTGATGTGATTACTGAACAGGTTTGACATTCAAACTAATTAAGAATGAGAGAAAGAGGGAAAAAAAGCCTTTATATGAGATCCAAACACAGCTTTACAAAAGGAAAAAACAAAAAAAATGGAAAGGACAGGCAGATGAAAAGTAAAGGATGTTTTCCACTCATGCTATAAGATTTTCAAGTAAATACAAGCTGCTTTTCTGGCATAGCATGTTTCTCTGTCTTTTACCTGCAGCCTAGCCATCCATCACCTGGTTTTCCTATTTCAGATTGCTTACAGGGAAGCCATATGAGGGAATATCTCCCGATGTTGATGAAAGGAAAGGATGTCCAGCGTAAGTCTAAACTTCTTCCCTAGGTGTGTGGTGTATTTTACATCTGACAGGGCTTGAAATCAATTACCACATCCTGCTCCCATGACTCAGGTGAGGAGGCTCAGGCCCAAAGGTTTTCACAAGGTGTTAAGCACCTCGTTGAAAAATAAGCATTTCCATTTACTGTGCACACCCCGAAAAATGTTTGAGTGATTAAAACATTGGAGGAGAGGGGGGAAAATCTTTCTCACTTAATAACTGACATAACAAGACAAATCTGTTGGGCTGTAAATGCAAATGTTTTGCTTAGATTTTATGAGCACTTATGCATATTGCTCAACTGGAAACTACAATGTATGCCAAATCTGTATAGTACTGTGACCAGAGTTGGCTTTGCTCGCTTGTGCCAGAATAAAAGCGAATTATTTAATTCTAATAAAATAGAGAGATATGGACATTGGAAAATGTGAAAAGTCATATTGTAATGCCCCTGCACCATTCTTCTTTAGCAGAGAAGAGATGCAGAATGCTGGTTGCTGGTTTCTGCGTCTGAGATCCATCTCTGAAACAGGATGAGACTTGTGTGCCTGTACATTTCTAGCTTAAAAGCAGTTGGTGAGCATGTCTTTGTCAGTAATTCACAATGCATAATGTAATAGATGATGTTTTTTATTTCATTAACAAAATACCTAAATTTGACTTTTCCAGGTACTACTTTGGTTTTTTGAAGATACTAAATGATTTCCTCATATGTGCTTTATTATCCCTGTTGATGGCTGGACTGCTCAATTGTGACTGCATGGACAAAACACTGTTCTTTTTACTATTAGATGAGCCTAGTTCTATCAAAAATATGTGTGGAAAAAAATATATGCATTGTGAGTATTATTTATGAAAACATGATATTTGGTTTATGTGGGTATTTTATATTATTGTAAACTCTTGCAATATATTTGGATTTCAATTTTTATAAAATATTTATTCAAAGAATATTTTCAGAAAACAAAATTGTATTTTCCACAATGCAAAAGGATGTTATCCTGTTAGTACATTATTTAGCACTTTTTTGTTTTTCTAAAAAATGATATTTTAATGTCCTACTGGAAAATGGTTTTCTGGGAGATTTCATTCTTCCTTTCAACTAAAATATTTTTCAGTTTTCATGTCAAATGTTGGAGGTTGAGTTAAAAATTTGGGTTGTCTATTTATTCCATCAACATGTCTGGAAAAATAAAATCTAAACACATCAGCTCAGCAGTCAGCTTACCTCTGAAATACTTAGGTTTGGCATGATGAGGAATCAGGGTAGTAAGAAAGGACAAGAAAACTCTAGCAATGATTTGACATATTTTTAGACTTTGAGTTTTCCTGCTTTGATGATCATACTCTTAAAGTTTTTGATTCATTATATACAATTTGTAATTGATTTAGCTGATGTTTCATTTAAAAGCTTAAAATACATACATGAGATCTGCTGAAGGTATAGCTCTGAGACCTGGTATAGTGGGAGTACTAGGTTCCTGTGTGGTGATCTTTCTGCAGATTTGGCCTCCTCAACTCTCCTTTCTACCACAGGTAGGATTCATGAATATGCATGTCTAGGAAACAATCAACTTGCACTAAGTTTGTTGAACCTCAATTTACTTTGAGGAATTAAAGCAAGATTACCGTATCTTTTCCATATTGTGAATTAAGAAGGATGCTTTGGGGTTTCTAAATACATTCATCAGATAGACAATAAGCCTGCTGACAGATAGGGAATTGCCTCAGGTTTGCATCGTGCTTCTGTCCTCGGAGAGAGAAATGCCCCTCTGCTGTCTCAAAACGGTTGGGCGTTATGTGGGTTATGAGGGAAGGCAGCGAACTCCCCGCAGTCACATGTTGAGGACATGGCACTGCCTAGGTCATTGATACCTGCTAACAGTTTGCAACAGGACAGCCCTACAAGATTTACTGTGGCCCTTTACCTCTCAACTACTGTTAAATACAATGATAGTATTGTAATACCTGTGCCTTAATTATATCATTAATTGATAACTGAAAAACATGATGTAACTGGAGCACTTTTTTACTGTTATTTTGAAGGCCCAAATGACAGAATGGGAGAATGTTAAATGAAACTTTCCCTTCAGAGATCCAAGCTAATAATCTCTTTTATAGTTTCTCAGGTCATCAAAGACCTCAAAGAAGTTAGGGTCTAGAAATGAAGTTTCTGGGCCTTAAATAGCAATGGATTAGTCTACTTTTTTCATTAATTCTAGAGTGGCTAGATTCCTGCACTGAGTGGACATGCTAAATCCACCTTTGTTTTGGAAATGCACACCTTTAATCTGCTGATCATTTCTCCTATTTCTGGGCATGTTGCTAGGTATCAGTCCTCGGTAGCTATGAACAGATCAAACAGACACCCACAGTCTACCTGCAAGGACTGTGTGAAATAATAAAGTAACAGATGATGTCAAAAATAAAGAGTGCCTTTGTAGACAGCTGGTACCTAATTAATTTGCAGCAAAGCTGAGGAAGGCAGTGCCGATGGCCCTGCAGGTATCGCTAGATTTCGTTACTGCACCAATTACGATAAAGCATTGCCGGCACAAAAAACAGTAAGGCATTTGCTGTGCACTTGGAGGAAAGGGTTGCTAGTAATTAGTCAACTGAAGACGTGTACTGCGATCCTTTGTATTTGTTTTCTTTCTTTAAATTTCTTACTCTCTGAAAGACAAAGAAGGAGAGGTTCCATTTTGGCATATTTTTACCAACCAAGCTCCCCATTGTTTCTCGGGTAAGTTAGATCTTCAACAGGACATTCATATAAGACAAATAGAGCAACATGCCTTATTTCATTGGAGCCAGCTCCTTTTCTGACTGCTACGGTTTATTATGGTTAGTCCATTATAAATTACATGGTGTCTCCAGGGACCTGTTCTGTACTTGAAATATCACAAGACTGCTGTCATGCATAATGCTGCAGAGAGCTGCTAAATTTATATCCACTAAAAATGTGCTTTATGTTGCAGAGTGACCCACTTTAACTTTGATGCATAAATGGGTTGCTTTTCTTTTTCTTTTAAGTATTATCCGTTATTTTCTGTTTGTCCACATTTTTAACTTGCTCAGAAAAAGCCCTTGGAAAATCAGTTATTTGTGCTTGGTGTATAGTGTGATTAACATTATTTTATAAAACTTGGACATACTTCCAAATACCCCTAGAGACAAAGCATGCAAAGGGCAATTTTGTCTGCCAGCCCATGTAAATTCTATCAGACTACATAAACAGACAACAGTGGCAGATTGGCTCCTGGAGCTTATGGCTTCTTCTGCTCCTAAGCAGTTTGCACAGCAAGTAGAGAGAAAAGACTGTGAATCACAAGTTGCCCTAACATATAGATAATGGCAGTTTACTTGTATAGTTTCAAAATGTGCCCTATGAGACAGTTTTAAAAGCCTTTTTTTTTTTTTTTTTTTTTTTTTTTTTGAGGTACACAGAGAATAAGAATCCTTCCAAATTCCAGCCTGTTTTTAACATTCTAAAAACAAAGCATAACTCTCTGATTCTGTGTTAAATTTTCACCTTCTTGGCGATAAAGAGCAGACTTAAGCTTAAAATGCCTTCAGGATACTATATCCTACAAATCATTATGTACAAGAATTACCTCCACAGGAATTCTGCCATAAAGCTTTAGTGTATAATAAGAAAAATGGCAAGACTATTATGCTACTAATTGATATGGCTTCCTGACATGGTTAAATAACTGATAATATATTCCACTGAGTAGACATTTATAAGTGAACATAGGGAATAAGAGAAGCAAGTAAAAATTGAAAAGATTTCGGTGTTGAGTTTTTTCTAAATCATCTTAAGATGGTGAAAAATGGTTACCAGCAGATATGCTCCTTTCAAGCAAGAAACATCTCCTTGGTCGTAAGTGATTCTGCACAACCTAGGCAGTTGGGTTAGATGATCATTGTAGGTCTCTTCCAACTGAAATATAATATGTAATGTAATATAATATCCTATTTTTTGTCATGAGAAAATGGCACAGCATCCATTGGTCCTGAAAACAGTGGAACTGAAGTGATGCGCAGTGATAATGGACTCTTCTGCACCCTGGACCATAAGCTCAACTTTCCCTCTTGGACAGGTAGAGATGGGTGATGAAAGTATGACCTCTTCTTCCAGATTTCTTGGAAACATGTTATATTTAAGTAAATGTCATGCTGGACTTATGTTATAGTGATGGTCTTTGCAATAGCACACTTCCTAATGTCCCACCTCCTACCTTTCTTCTTCCTTTGGAGTCCTTCTTAAGGAAATAATCCTCCCCCTCTCTCTCTCTAGAACAGAAGAGGACTGGGGAGTTACTGAAGAAACCAAAGAGAAGGACTCCTCACTGTCTCTGAATTCTCCTTCTCTTTCACCATTCAAAATAGTTCAGAGGTGAATCTTGAAGGTCTCAGTGTATTCATGTGAAATTTCAAACTCAGAATGGTTATCCTGATCTTTTTACAACATTGTGTATCTAGTCCTTTAATTTTTAAAATAGACTTAAGTTAGGTGTATCTGTTACCAGCAATGCACAGATAGAGGTACATTCCAACTGAACTTAAAATACGCTTTCAAAATATATGGTCTAAATAAGGTTTTTTCATCTGAAGACTTGATGGCATACTAAAATACATGCTCAACAGTATACTGTAACAAATACTTCCCTTACTTAGGCAGTTTGCTAAACATATCTTTCAGTATTTGCCTAAGAAAACCTGTTTATGTGCAAGTGTTTGCAGCTTTCTTTTGTCTATAGAGTGTCGCATTTAGAAGATATACCCGAATGAGACTCAAAGAAATGTACAATATAAATATCACCATTTCAAATGAAGTTAGTGAAAAAGCCAAGCATCTGGGGCAAAAAGTTTTGAGGATTTAAAATTTGAACCCTTCCTTGCAGGCTGTGTGTGAAGTCTGGGAGCTAATAATTTCCTCTTTATCAGCTGGACATTAGGAAAGTTCATGCATAACCTGAAGGTTCATAAATAATAAAAAAAGGTTTTTTTAAGCTGATTTTAATGAAGAACCAGAGCTTTTATAGGTTAGCTTTTGAATGGAAAAAGGTTAATGTAGACTGTAATTACTGATCTGTGAAGACAACTGGAAATATAGTACCATTTTATTTCCTTGTTTAGGGTACTCCTGGGTAGGAAAATAGTTCAACAATTTAATGAAGATCCTTGTCAGACTCAGAAACAAGCATTTCATAGGATGTACTTAAAATAATCCAGAAGAATGCTAAAAAGGGCTCTTTTCAGCCTTCATAAATATCAATAGTGTAAAAGGGTATAAGAACATGAAATTTGGGTTTAGCAGGATTCTTTTTCCTTTGAGCAGTAGTTTTCCACCATTAAAAAGCATCAGCTTTGCAGAAGAGGGCCAGGGAGACCTTGGGGACAACCAGCTGACGGCAGGTCCGTAGTGTGCCCTTGCAGCAATGAGGCCAACTGTATACGGGGTGGCACTGGCAAGACTACAGCCAGCAGCTAAAGGGGAAAGTCTCTCTTGCCATATAATGACTATGTTTAAATAACACACGTTGCTCAAGATGCCATCTTTAAAAACAAAAAAATTATCTGTGCATAGACTGTTACTCTGAAGACAAATTGTTAATTTTGCCTCATTTCTCTTTTTTGTTTCATTGATAATAGTATAGAAAATTCAGTGCAACTGAGATTACTTTGAGTACAATACAAACACCACCATTAAGCTCATTGTTCATACAAGTACTTCCCAAAATCATGTGTATGTTCTATATTTACAGTGTGATGTTATTGTGGTGTAATTAGAATAACAATTAAAAGGGAAAACTTTTATCATAGACTCATAGAATGTTTTGGGTTGGAAGGGACCCCCAGAGCCCATCTAGTCCAACCCCCCTGCAGTGAGCAGGGACACCATTACCCAGATCAGGGTGCTCTCAGCCCCGTCCAACCTGGGCTTGAATGTTTCCAGGGATGGGGCCTCCACCACCTCTCTGGGCAACCCGTTCCAGTGCTTCACCACCCTCATCGTAAAGAATTTCCTCCTTATATCCAGCCTAAACCTACCCTGTTTCAGTTTAAAACCATTCCCCCTTGTCCTGTCACCGTTGTCCCTACTGAAAAGATTTTCCCCATTTTTGGCCAGACTATATCTTTACTCATTTTTGTGGAAATCTAAAGTGAATGTAATCTCAATGTTAAGAAAATTAAGTATCTAGAACAAATCATGTGTTTAATATTACTTGAAACAATAAGCCAAATTTAAGGAAAAATCCTGTTTAAGTTCAAGCATTTAGTTCCAATACATGAAACCAGAGTCTACTTATCTGCAAAAGTGGTTCATATACTTAAGCACTGTATATTTTCTGGGGTTTTTAGGTTTTAAAATTCAAGGTAGCCTTTTTTGTGCAAGCAACACATTGCCACATGATTTGCCATTGTTTTGGCAGAAGCTGCATGCCATAATCAATTTTCCATGTTTCGTCAGGCAGCTGCTGTTCTGCATGTTAATAGTTGTTGTCTTAAGTACCTTTCAGGTCCCTTGTCCACCAATATAATATCACACAGTTCTCACTTTTTAAGGAGAGTAAAGACCGTGCCCCTCCCAACTTTTGTTCTAAACCCCATGATTTTAGGATGGCAGGAAAAGGCTTATTTACATAGTGGTAGCTTGTTACCTTATTTGTGATTACCTGGCTTGACTAGGACTTCTACGCATGTGTCAATGAATGTGTTGATAAATAATGTTATCCTTTCACTGTGGTAGTGTTATACAGTGATGATGTTTAAATCCACATGGATAGGGTCTCAAATTGTTGGTCCCAGTTACCAGCTGGAGGTTTCTGGGTTTGGATGTGCTATAGGCCTGCCCTACATAAGACCATCTAATGCAGCAGTCTACCTCTGGCAGGTGCCAGGGGGGAAATATGAGGGGGTAATTGTAGAGTGGTATTTGCCCACTTCTAGTGAGTTGTGGCTCAAGAATTCATTGTATCAGAGATGGTATCCTGGGCTTAATATACCTGGTGGATTCTCCTTCCATGAATTAGTATATGTACTTTTTGAATCTATATATAAACTTCTGAATATATGCCATGCATTAGCAGTAATCTCCATAGTTTAGTTTATGTGAAGGTGTTTCTCCTTTTGGTTTGAATTTGGCTCCTAGTCATTTTATTACAAGAATTAATTTTACTGTTAAGTTTTTCGACCTCACTCACAATTTTATAGATCACTAGTGTATCTCCCTTTCATCTCTCCTTTCACCCAACCTGGCTAATGATGCCATTGAAGTTTTAAAAGACGAGAGTAAAGATCACAGACTCTCTGCTGTACATTCAGTATTTGGTTGTGTTAGAAGTGTTAAGAGAAGTATCATAAACACTTTCAGTTATAAGAGTACTCTCTGATAGGGTTTTTATTTAGGAAGCTGAAAACAAAAAGTGAAAAACCTAATGGTAGGCATAATATTTAGCAGCATCCTTATTTGTGTTATCTTTAAAGTATTTGCTTTAGAAAGTGATTTGACAATATGTGATGGTCTGAGCCACCAAATATGAAATTGTGTTAATACAAATATGCACTGAAGAGATCTTTGAGACTATGGTCATATGAATATACCAGTGATTAAGAAAGAGAAGACAGAAAGGACTAGACGGCTAAGTCCAGGGTGAGCTATGCCAACTGGGATGACAATTTCACTCATCAAGGGAGAAACCATTTTGTTTGGAATGCTTTCAGCTAATTTATTATGACTGATTTTTGAAAACCTGCCTCCTAGAAGTGCCACCAATTCAGTTGTGCTTCAGTTAGCAACAGCAGAAAAACTACTTACTAATAACCATGGTTTTTATGACAATGAATAGAGGACCAGATGAAAAACACAAGGGAAAGGGGCAGAAGGATAACAAATACACTTTCACCACCTTAAACTTACCAATGAGGAAGATAAAACGTACACCCTAAGTGGGAAGAAAACTGAAGGAAATCAAGGGGCAACAGATTAGGGATGATACAAAAATTCATTTTACTGGAGAGAAGCTGTGGTGTGGTGGTGAGGATCCTTGGAAGATCCCTGCTTCACCACTGTAATAGTTGCTCCCACTGCCCAGTGGTATTCTCTGGACTTTCCTTGTCACCTTTCTTAATGCCTTAAAGGTGCCACCTGTGGCTCCTTGGCTGGGGTTCAGAAGGATGTTTGGAAATACAAGGTCTTGGTTTGGCTGAAATAGTCCAGTATTCTCCTCTGCAAATCATTCCTTGCCTGGAGCAGATTGCGCTTGAGCTCCCTGTGGCTACCAGGAAAGGTTTAACTAGTGTTTAGACAAATTGCTTGCTTGTTTATCCTAGTTTGGAGGAAACCTGTCCTCCAAGGGACTGTGTTTGGGTTTTTCTCTATGAGAATGTGACTCCTCTGGGCCATAGAAAAGGTCTTTAGAAATGGTAAGGAAGGCTGCCTGAAAATGAAAGCCCTGTTAAGATTGCAGGGGGTTGACATTTGTTCTTTATTCTGCTCTGAAACAAATTAAGACCATGCAAATTAAGTTTGTGAAAACATCAGAGAACGCAACAATGAATAGCTGCTGGGAGCCAAGGTCTGAGATGTTGTTCCTCCTGATTTGATAACGTCATGGGCAATGTTCCAAATCACCCTTTGTTAGTTTGATGAATATTTAAAGTAGTATGGGAAGTATGCAAAAATGTTTCAGAGGATCTTTGTATATGAAAAACATTTCTTTGGAAAATTTATCTGTGTATTCTAATACTGAAGAGCAATATAGCTTTCCGTGAATGCTTTGGAATGCTTCACAGACAGGCACTGAACATTTCAACAGAAAGACAAAATTCTGTAAGGAATTTTTGTTTGGAAATGGGTTTGATTACACTGAGCCTCATCTCAAAGAAACAGTGTCCCTTGCACACTGAAGTGACATAAATTAATACCTTGATTTGCAGCATGTTAAAAGATAAATGGTAGTGTATCATTCGTTCCATGTTAAAAGAACTCAGATTTATGTCAAACATATTTGAAAAAAATCACAGAAAACCTGATGTGCCTGAAAATGAATGTTTGGAAGGGAAGAATAATGATCTCGATTCAATTCCTAGGAGTGTAGACATAACTGAATCCTCTGAGAAATTAAATATACAAGCATTGACTTTTAAAAAGCTAGATGGATTTCTTGATTCAAGCCAGCAACATGTAAGAAGTAACAATATTTATCTATTTGAAGGCAGAGTGACAAAGAGAATCTGATCTCATGAGATAAAACAAGAGTGTTTTGGGTTTTTTTAAAATCAAGCTTCTGTTTTGTCCAAATTTTACTTTATCTAAACCACTTCTAGTAAGTTGTCCCACCCTGACTAGATAGGCTTCTCTTGAAGTAAGATGCTACTCTGTGTCCTGTGAGAAAATTAGAGTGTAGTCCAAATGAAATTGGCAGTTTCTCATTTAGCCAGTATTTGGAGACGGGGAAAGTTAAATGTCAGAGATTAAATGTATAGAGACTTGAAAGATACAGTCTTGGTTTGGTTCATCTTCTATGAATTTTTGCAGTCTGGAGGACATAAATTTTTCATTTTCATTTAAATACCAGAATGAAAGGCATTAGGAACTACATACAGAAGATATGATGAAATACTTCTCTAAACATAAATTTTCAAATCACTGCAAGTTGACATGTGCAATCACTTCAGTACCAGGCATGATTATTACATAGATACATACCTGTTGTCACCTCATTTCATGACCCACGAAGCAGGCTGTAATAGTGGCTCTCACACAATGACCCTGTGGAACAGTGGCTCAGCAAAACCTAGAACCCTGATTTTTTGGTAACCCACAAGTCAGTTAGGAATTGATAATGTGAAATACTAAAGAATCCTTGAATTTTATTGGTTTTCCATGGTGCTCACTGAAAAAGGCCACATGCAAGGTGCAAATCTAACATTGTATGACACTGGATGTTTATTTTCACATGCGTTTAATATTGGCCTTAATTTCTTTGGTCATAACTTCAATAGTGAAATATTCAGTGAACTCTAGACATAGAAGTAAGTTATAAATGCATAGGAAAGCCTATGTCATATTAATTGATATATTCATACATTATTTTATTACTCAAGAATATATAATTATTCTACAAGATGCAAATTTATAGATGAAATCACAGTGATAAACTTTTACAAATAAACTTGATATACTCAAGCATTTTTCTTTCATCCAACCCAAGGAGGGAGTCTGACAGCAGTATTTAAATTCAAACTAGAACAGTGCTCATGGCAGAGGAATGAAAATTCTATTACATATGCATTTATGGAATATTTAATTTAACCCTTGCAGACTTATTTAAAAGAAAACAAACAAACAAAAAAACCCACCAAAAAACCCAAAACAAATGAATGAAACAAAACAAAAAACCCCAGAAAACTTCCATTATCCCCATTCTCTTTGTGGTTTTGATTTGGTGTTTTGTTTGTTTGGGGTTTTTTATATATATGTAACTTCCTGCTTTTCATCAAGGAATGATTTGGTAACAATAATTATACACCAGAAGACCTACAACTTCACATTCAAGGCTAGAGCTTTCAAGGCATCAGTATTTGAATAATGTTGTTTCTAATGGGTAACTGGTGCTTTTGGATGGAGTAATTAAACTTCACAGGGAGAGAAAGGAGTACTGCCAAAACATTTGAAGTGCTATCTCGGTGATGTGGAAAACTTGGCATTTCCCACTGTCATTTTTCATTCTCAAAGTACCATAAACATATGTTGAAGAAGTATTTCAACTACCTGGGAACAGAAGCACAATATACTATCAGCAAAACTCCTCTGGACATTCTCATTTATTTTTCTAAATTAAGTCACTATACTTCCTGAGAAACTAGTGCTGACCCAGGTAGTCATCACGGACAGAGATGCTATCCTTTCCATTATCCTTACAGAGATCTATTGCATCCCGCCATCACCTCTTCTAGTAATCAGGATAGGAGAAATCCTCCTGTCCTCGCCCCTCCCCAGCCACATATTATACTGCAGATTATCATACAAACTGCTGTATTCCCAAAGAACAAACTTTAAAGTCTAGTCTTCTATTTTCAGATTTCTTAATTTGTCCCTGCATTTACTCCAGGAAACAGCACCAGGAGAGGGATGAGTATATTATTGCCGTTTATCACCAATGTTTCCATTGACTCAATAAATTACTGAATTCCTGGGAGAGATGTGGTTTACATATATCCTCCACCATTTGGAGTGTGGGTGGAAGGCATACTTGAACTAAGGGTGTTAAAATGACACTATTAATGGTTTGGGATGGTGCTTTTATAAGAACAAAATAACTTCAGCCAGTTAATTATTTTGTCTGAAAAAAAGTAACAAAAGCACTTACTACTGCCCTTGGAAAGGCAGGAGCCTGTGTGTCTATGTACAGATACACATCCATATATGTGTACAGATGCACAAAGGAAGACTAGTTCATTGCAGTAAGAACAAGGGTGATTTAAATGATTTCTATACTATCCTTGTTTATTTTTCCGTGCTTGCATAGAGGCACTCTTAGTCCTAAATTAGTTAATACAAATGGGAGCAGGAGAGAGGTTCAGCTGTCTCCTCTTTGCATTCTAATAATTTCTATTTGTGTAAAAAGAAACCTCCTTTGCACACACGTTTTAAATACTGTACAGGCTGTTGAGTCTGCTTTGCCTTGTAAGAGCAGTGCACGGGACACTTAATGTGGCACTTATTCTCTGTGCTTCCTTTTCTCTCTTTCTCCCTATTAGTTAATTTGGGCGGCTGGAATGACACACTAATGATTCTGATAGAAGGCCTAGAAAAAGGAAAACTGAAAAAAAAAAAAAAAAAAGGCTAATGCTATCAATAGAGTTCTCTTTCTGTTTGTTTGATAGAAGAATTGGATTTCTTTTATGTTGTCCATGAACAACAACTATTCTGAGCTGCCTGCGTGGCCCTGCTGTCAGAGAGAACTTGGAGGTCCAGGTAAGCAGAAGGCAAGGTTTTTCGTATGAAATAAGAAATATACCAAGTTTTGTATTCTATGCAAAGAACTCAAGTAAATCTTTCTGAAAAGAAAGATCAATGTGCTTTTAGCAATGATGAAACTGTCACTGATTTAGCAGCAGTATCTCCTGGTGTCACGGCTTCCCAGAGCCGTGCTGGTGAAGTCTGTGAAAGGACTCTATGGCTTATAATCTTTTATTTTTATGATGATTTTAGAAATTATTTTTAAAACACTAATGAATTACTTTTAACAGATGTTTTCTGAAGCTGAATCCTAAAGCATAGTGTGGATTCAGCAACAAATACCTTGGCAAAGTGGAAGAGAGCAGAGAAAATACCAGTGACAGCCAACTTTCTGTACCAGGCTCAGTGCCAGTACTCCAGAGCCACAGAAGCACCTATCTCCATCCTCATGCTTATGATTCAAGACACACTTATTGACATATATCAACAATTTCTCTTCCAAACAATGTTAAGACCGACTTCCAGATATGTTTTCAATTACATTATTTTTCGTTTAGACATATTTGAAACTACAGCCACAACAAATGTTTTGCTCATTTGCTCCTTTTCCTTCAGGTTGGTTTTGTTGTTATTGGTTTTTTGTTTTTCTTTTTCTCTCTTCACACTATACTGCAGGTTTGCATGTCTCAAATCCAGAGAGAAACTGATACTGAGACGTGCTGAGAATGCATTGTAGTTACCAAGGAAGTGGTTTCCCAAGCAACAGTAACCACATGAAATTTGACAGAATTTCTTCCTCTGTAACTGTATCATGTTTGCAGCTTTGGAGGAGGCAGAGTGTGGGTAGCATAAGTGATTTTCTCAGTGTTAACCTTACTTTGTGAAGCAGATATGGTGATACTTCCGTCTTTGTTAAAGAAAGAGTTAACTTCAGCTTGGTTTTGTGTGTGTGTTGTGGGTTGTTTTTCTTTTTATTATTTTTTATTTTTCCTGCTAGCAGACAGATTGTGGATGTGCCAGATAGTCCTGCAGCATGTGGGCAGATGCTAGAGGCAACATTCTCAGCTGTTACACACTCAGTGATGATATTTACCATTCAAGAACGCCATGCCAGCACCTTGGTTTGCTCCAGCAAATTTGATGAGACAGTTGCCAGCTTGATGATGTCAAGAAGTGTAGGAAATATGCACGTGTTTGGGATTAGTGGGGGGATGTGAACCAAGGGAAATACAGAGTCAGAAGTCCTAACTCCTCCATGGTGGGGCAAACAAAATGACTGTATCAGCTGGGCCCGTATTACGGTTCTTCTGTTTTCATTGAGAAATGACAGTAGCAAAATAAAGTAAATGTAGCTCTCTGAAGACTAACTTACTTAATCCTTGTTTCTAGAAGGGAATAGAAAAGAAAAAGTTCAACAGCTTAGTAAACAGTATAATTTAGTGTGTTTAACAGAAAATATGAATAATTTCTCTCTGCTTCTATGTACTGATGCTTCTTAAACAGCAAGACACTGCAAAGGCACTGTTATGAAGGACTGAATCCTGCATGACACAGAAACAGAGGACTCATTCTTCAGTTGAATTTTAGGGACTAAGAAAATCTAAATTTCTTTCAATAATTTGTCCTAAGTTCAACAATGTCTCTCTATAGTCACTTCACATATGTGGTGAGACCTAAAAAAGAAAATGTGATGGTATTTACAGGAGCAGAATCCCAAAGGAACCTGTGTGCTTGAAGTAGGAGGTATATTACTGTAACACTTATTTACGTTCAGGTTGTGTTTGTTCCCTTACATCTTTTCTGAAAACTTAGATTTTTGCTTTGACTAGGATAAAAAGAGGTTTTTTAACTGTCTTAAAAGATTTTTTTTTAAAATTTCACTTATCTTCTATATTGTAGGTCACTGTGGATAATAAAACATTTGAGCTACAAAAGCTTTTAAAGTGTATGAAGAAACTGTTAAATATATCATGAAACTGTTGAGTATCATGGATCCGAGCCAGCTCTGTGCATACCCAGCTGTAATGGCCTTACCTTTTGCCCATAATTCTAAACCTCCAAGCAGAGACACCAGAGTGAATCAGCAAAGGGATAGTTGGGCTTTATCAGCTCTGGATCTGTATCAGCCCTGCCAGGTACAAAATGGCTCATAAAAAACATTATTCTTTTCCATCATTCATTTGTTGCTACCTTTCTGAACTACTTCATACAAATAACTGCCTTTTTAACCCATCTCTCCACCTCTCTTGAAGTTTGAGAACTAACATAGCTCAGTATCACATTCTTTTCAGAGACATCTACCTCTGTCCAAGGAAGCCTCTCACCTTACTAGGAAATACACAGTGGACGCAGACCTGGTAAGGTTGTACATTCAGTTTCAAGTTGTGAAAGTATGTAAAAAAAAAGTTTTTTCAGATTTAGTGGATGAAAGGTTTGAGGTCTAGCATTGTTTATTTAAAAGGTTGGGACTCACTCGTAGTATGGTGTTATGCATAGGATAATACCCCTGTGGACTGAATGTCAAAGAACACCACAGTGCCGAGAGCTGGAATAAAGTATTTTCTCTGTGAAAAAGTCAAGTGATAGAGGTCTGAGCCAGCTGCTGTAACTGGAGTGAATGGAAAGCTCTTCCTTTCAGAAAGAGGAGGACCTCTTTGCCTCACAAAAAACCTCCTGGAATGGTAATACTATCTCACTGCTTGAGACGTGAACATTTAGACAGTGTCTAATGTCTGGAGCAATGAGAAGTTAAAGAAAAAAGACCAGAATGCTCCAGCTTTGCAGCTAGAAAGGTTTCTTATGAGCTAAATATAAAAGGCTTGTAACTGTCTTTCAGGATATTTTCTTCCAGATGTGAATATATACTTATGGATAACAAAGTTTTGTCAGTGGCCAGATGTGAAGGTTGGTTTAAAATTTATAATTCATCTTTTAAAACAGGCACTCAAGAATTATTTAACTAACTAACCTGCCTATTCCATCTGCTAGCCATCCATCACTTTACCTTCTCTTTCCCCCTCGAGTCTGTTCCTTTATACACCACTCATTTGCCTCTTTGTATGAGAATATTTATCATGTTCTTCCTATTCTTATCTCTCAATAGACAAGTTGCCTCTTACTTCTCTTTGGTCAACATCATTCACACTCCTTTAACCCCACAAATTATGATCTATAATCCTTCCTCCTCACTATCCCCTCTCCCTCCCTGCAGCATTCATTCTGCAAGTACACTTTAGCATTTCTAGGAGTCCCTTCTTCACTTCCACCAACTTGACCTACAATCAAATTTATTCAATATTTCTCCTTCTTTCCTTCCTAGTTATAACTTTATTTTTTCATGGAAATGAAATAGCACTCAGGTCACGTGGTTTAACACTGCTTACCTTAAAAGCCTGATGTTGAACTAGTATTTTTATGAACTATAAAATGCAGTGCCAAAACCTGCTGATTTGAGTGCATTATGGGAACAGGTGGTCCAGGCATAAGCAGCAGTGGGAAGCCCTTAACTAGGTATTAAAAAATAGATGCTTGGCTGGAGGACAAAGCCTGAACAGAAGGGCAGAATTTGTTTTAACCCCTCTTCTTTTTCAAATTCTTTGCTTCCCCTTAAAGATTAGCACCTTTTGCATTTGGTATGTTACAAGAATATTGTCTTAGTTACTGTTTTGCTAAAACTGAACTACTGTCTCCCGGGAACAATAAATGTAAACATAAATACAGAATCAAATATGGTGGGAAAATGCCACAGATTCAAGCGGCACCCTGCAGTGAAAGACTGACAGATTTCCTTTAAAGTAATTTGTTTTCTTTTTTGCTTTTGTTATTTAATGGAACTTTATTTATATCATTGGCCCATAATTTAATCTGTTTAATTTCCTCCCAGATGATTCTTTCATTAAAAAACAAAAATAAAACCAAAACCAAAACAGCAACAGAAACCCCACCGAATTTCTGGTAATTTTTTTCAGGGCTCACTAGTGCCTGAGATAGGTAGTAGGCCTTTTGCATACTCTGTGTGTGATGGAGAGTCTAAGTGTGCAGCACATGCACAAAGGACTCGGCTGGTAGGAGAGAAGATGATGCTGTGCAGGATACCCTGGCTGTCGCACTGTGGATCTTCTGTTCTAGTAAGGAGGAAGGGGGAGAAGGTGTCATTTTACTTTAGAGAGGCAGAACATGCTCTGCTTTATAGACATTTTAAAACCTGGGAGAGGATGCTGCAAGGGAGGTGACTGCAGGGTTTCTGCCAGCAGGAAGGGGGTGAATACACAGCCAAGCCCCAAGGTGAGGGAAGGACATTGCTGGGGACCAGCAGCCTGTGGGGTTCATTCAGCCCTCCGAACCACTAAAGAGTAGGGGAAAGGAGCTGCCCTACGAGGACACAGGGAACAGGGCAGATTGGCTCTCCCAAAGTCAATCTCACCCAGCTGACCACAAGGCATCGTTATTTCAAGTATTATTTTATTCTGGTTTATCATGTTCTAATAAAACCTGCCTTCTGGGACTGGAATGTGGAGTAGGGGGCATATTTATTTCAAGGAAATGTGAGGGAAACCGACCTTAAGTCTCTGGCTGTCTCAGGCTCCTGCCTTGTGGTGTTTAATATTTTACATTGGGATTTTTTTCCCACTCCCTCTGTTGACAGTTAAGGAGGATATTGAGATAGGTTGTGCTCTGCCCAGCTTGGCAGTTCCCTAAGTTTTGTTGTAACAACTGAAACATCATACTAGAAAGCAGCAATAGCCAAAAACTGGAACACATGGCTCTTTGCTGTAGTCAGTTGATTTAGAGGTCTGTAATTAAATAGACAGTCAAAACAATGTTCTAGATCATGAATCCGTTCCATCATATCCTCAACTTTTTCCTGCATCATTCCGTCATACTATCTCTTGAACTTCATCTGAGACAGGTGGAACACTTCTGACTCATATCTAGTAGCCTTCCTAGGTGTTTTTAGAGGTATAATGTGTTTCTGGTACATCACAGGTTTGTTGAGATCTATGAAATCTAAATCTGTAAATTCACCCTAAATCTTCTGTCATCCCAAATTTCTTGATTCTTTCTATGACCAGCACTTATAAGGAGCTACGTACACTGGTTTGTACCTGATTCTCCAGCTGCCTGTGTACATGTGGTTTTCAGCTTATAAAGAGTAAAGTTGCACAGCAAGTGTGCAGTTCCACAAGATTATAAATTAGTGTTTCAGAAGTTCTACCACATATCCTTGCCCCTGGGCAAGCAGTCCTTTCTTTTGGGTTGTCTGTGCAGTGTATCAGATGACAGTTAAAATTGCCAAGAAATATCACACACACATGCCCACCCCCACCATTTAGCTTCTGAATTTCTCCACCTCACAATTCACCAATCATGACCGCTGGCATCTGAGAAGAAGCAGGAATACACAGCCAGAGCAATACAGAATTATGGCAGCACTGATTTAGATCAGACTTAAGTGCTGAGGAAAAACATCTTGAGGTTTCATATCAGTACTGTAGAAACTAGTAAATTCTGGTTTGCTCAGGAGATGATTGTCTAGTCATTCTGAAGGGATGTATCACATTTCAAGTTGGGAAGAGGCAGACAATAGGCCTGTTGCAGTGTTAAAACTTGCGCTTTCAGGTATTTTTCAAGTTGATGAATTTCATCATCTCCCTGTGGGGTCAATTCTGAGTATGAGTGAGACCTCTAGAAGAAAGCGGCTATCTACAAATACTTGTGTGTCCTCATCAAGATTTTGGTCAGTGAAAACAACATCCAAGCAGAAGGTTTCCTTGTGAAAGGTTTGTAATACAGTTCCGCGTGCTCTGTAAACATCCTGAAAATGTTTTAACCAGCTGAAACCAACACCTTTTGAAATTGAAATTCAGGTATTCCCTTCCCAGGGAGTCTCCTCCAGTAAGTGGCAGTGAGAGAGATCTTGTAAGTCTGGGCTGCAACATTTGCAGAAAAGTTGTAGTGACAGACATTAACCAGAGGATTGTCTTTGGGAGACAGGACAGGAAATACTATGAATTCTACATATTCATAACATTAAACATTTTCTTTTCTTTTTTTTTTAAAAAAAAAAAAAATCCACACTATTTCTTCAGTAGTAATGTAATAAGTCTAGTTTTGCTTTTCAGCAAATGCCTTAGATGTGTTTCTATGTTTTTCCTGATAGTTAGAGATGTAGCTGACTATGGTTGAGGATGTTTGTTGCCACGGATATGGTTCATTACCAGGGACGGGCCTTGGTGTTATGATTTGTTCAGCCAGTACAGGCAGACAGAATAGTTGAAACTGTATCAAACTGCACATTTGCCAAAATGCCATACAGCTCCTATATGCATGGACCTGAATTATTACATCCATCTGCCTCTTTTATTTCATATTGGATTTAAACAGTAACATTGTTTGCTGAATGCCATTATTTCAGAAAAGCGTAAATTCCACCAGCCCACTTTTCAATGGCTCCCTCCTCCCTAATTGGAAACACCATCTTTCATCCAGACGATTAAGTCAATTTTGCATTTAAATGATGAGGTAGTGAAAGGAGACTGCTGATAACATCCTTATACATTAAAACCCTTGCTTGTTGAAACTATGGTGGAATAATAAAGCTATAATAATTCATACATAATCCATGACATTTATATTCTTTCATTACCTTTGAGGAAAAAAATAATAAATCTTTTGAACACATTCAGAGATTTCAGGGCTTAAAAATAGAATTTGTCACTGAAGCCAGAAAGAAAAATGCTAAGAAGGTTATTTTTTTAAATGCAATGACAAAAGTTATACGGCTTCTTGTAGAAAATACAAAGTTGCTGTTGCTACTGAAATAAAATTTCAGTACAGTCAGTTACCAGAGTCTTCACTTTATCGTCTCAGAGAAAAAAAAAAAAAAAAAAAAAGTCTCAGCACTTACATCTGTGATTACTGATCTTTCTGGTATGTTTGAATCCTCTTGAGGTACAGGGAGACAACTCCTGTAAACAGGGGTATTTGCGCTGAAGTCAATAGGCTAACCTGATTTATGTAAGGTGTAGGAGGGGAATAGCTCTTTTAATTTAGTTTTAAAACTATACTGGGAGAAAATGTCTCAGTTTTCACATTAATGTCTTCATTCTCACTTCATGAGCAGTTCATTCAAGCTGTAGAGGTGGGAACGAATCAGAAAATTTGAAATGTCATCAATTCTGCATACATTTTATAACCCTAACCAGTCTTAAAGCTTTCAAATCCAAATCTCTGGGCAGCTAACAGGTCTTCATGTTTTCTGTAAAGGCTTGTTTAAAATTTGCCTCTAGAATGTTTTGGGAATCATGTCATGATGGCATTTTTGTTATATGCAAATACTTTTTGTCTACTTATTTTCTGCTCATTTGCCATAAAGCCAGGAGGTTGAAAAGTGTTGCTCTTTCATAGGTATGTACAGATCCTTTACTCAGACCTGTGGCTTTGCACATTTGCATAGGTATGTGTTTGTGTGTTTGGTTTCCAAGCACAAATATTTCATCATTCTGTAAATATTTCAATGGGAGGAAAGGGGAAACACCCCCTTTCCCCTCCCACCTTTTTTTTTTTTTTCCTTGGGGGTGAGGGGGAAGTGGTGGTAATACTTGCAAAGTGTGTCTAAATCAACTTGTATTTCAGAACAATAATGTGGATTTAGAGAATTTTGAACCACATCATGGTGGAGACGTGATCCTGAGGGCCAGACTGAATGTTGTCTAAAATAAAACTCTCAGGCCACATGTAGTGTAAAATTTGAGTCTTCAGTACCAATTGCTTTGTTCTACTGGTCTGTTACTATTGTTCCAAATTACTCATTAATGTGAATACAATCAAAATTCCTTTCAAATACTATGTAAGTTTACTAACTTTAGTCATCCTTTTTTAATAAGTTTTTTTTGGTAACTTACCATCTTGTCTCATTGAAGAGGCACAACTATATAACAAAAATGTATTTGAGGTGATTTTACCAAAGTAATAGCAAAGATTACACTGAATTTGTAATTACCTAAGATAAATGATTCTCTAAAATTCATGGTTTGACAATCTAAAAAAAGTTAACCTAAATTGCACAGGACCTCTTTTCTCTTATTTGTGTTCTGTTCTTTTGTCCAAGAAAAGAGAGGGTCTCCAGCCACACTCAGTGATGTATGATTTATTACATTCAAAAATTTGTTGAGTTTGCTGCTGGGACAAATACTGAGAATATTGTCGTGGTTTAACCCCAAACGGTAA
>KL258436.1:6316-17804 GCA_000699545.1 Podiceps cristatus
GGGGGGGGGGATGTACAGTTAGCCAAAAATATTCTGAAATATGGATTTTACCAAACTATGAAGTTGATTTTTTTAGCAAACCTAAGTATCTGTAAGTTATCAGCTTAATATTTAACATTATTCTGTTACTGGTATGGATGAAAAAATGAATCCTAGGCTAACCTTTTTTCCTATAACCAAAGTCCACCTTGTGGAACAGAATCATAGAACGGTTTGAGTTGGAAGGGTTCTTTGAAGATCATCTAGTCCAACCCCTCTACCATGGGCAGGGACATCTTTCACTAGATCAAGTTGCTCAAAGCACTGTTCCAACCAGACCTTGAATGTTGCCAGAGATGGGGCATCCACAAGTTTGGGGCAACGTGTTCCAGTGTCTCTCTACCCTCATCATAAAAAATTTATTCCTTATGTCCCATCTAAATCTACTCTTTCACTTTAAAAACATTGCATGTTGTCTTGTCACTACAGGCCTTGGTAAAAAGTCTCTCAAATATATTAAATGTCAAAATGTATGAAAAAGGGTCTGAGGAAGCTGCAGAGAACAGTTGTAGGAAACTAAAATGTGGATTTCCTTTTGTTGTAAAACACATATATCCCAGTTCAGAAACATTTGTATGCTAGCATGGACATCTTGGTCTTCTGAGCTGCAGAAAGTAATTGCAGGATGGACATTTCACAAACGATGTGTTTCTCAGGGAAATTTGGTTTTTAGAAAGTTCAGTGAGTAAGTAATAGAGTAAAAAGTAAACTTCTCTAACCACAATAATAAGAAAAGTTGTATAAGTACTTCAAGCCTTTCTTATTTTTTCCTCCAGAATGCTACCTACAGTGACAAGAATCACTCGTCTGGTGTTCTTTTCTTCTTTTGAAAAGAGCTTGCCGTACGCTGTAGATGAAAGTCCAACTCTTGTGCTATGGACTGACAATTTTCTAAAATCAGTATCCGTGTGCCGTCAGTTGTTCTGCTCTGTTATTAGGTAAGTATCAACCAGCTACTACTCAAAGATGGAGAAAATACTGATGTGTGGAAGGTTTGTGCTGATATACAGTCATGTAAATCTAAAAGTGTGTGGCTTAACATTGAGAAGTGGAAAGCCTCAAGACTGAAGTCAATGAGGTCTTTTCTATATTCTGTGGTTAAAGGGAATAAAGAAAGGAACAGCTGAGATAAAGTATCTCAGTGAGAGCCTGATCTAAAATCAGAGAACCATGATTCATTTCTTCTGGAAAGACAAGATATTGCAATTCAGCTCCTCCTGAGAAAGCCATTCAGTGGCATTTTGCTTCATTATAAAAGGAAAACACTAAAAATTATTCCATTGAACTGAAAATTATTATTCAGTGTAACTATTTGTGCAGCCAAACTAAACTAGTGGCATGATATTCAAAATGAAAGGCTAATACAAAATATTTAACTCCTTGAATACACCTACATTACAAATTCCAAGCAGTTCTCTGAAGTAATTCAGATAAAGTGCTGCTGAAGAAGAGGACATTGCATGCTGAATATTATTGCGTTGATCAATGCTTAAAATCCTGACCTAAACAAGGTTTAGATTGCCCTAACAGAAATAGAAGTCAATACATGTCTTTGTCTACATTGAAAACCCACATGTACTCAGAAGCAAAGAAGACAATAGTGATTATACGTGATATTATATGAATCTTCCTGCGTAGATAAAAAGTATAAGGACTCTGCATCCCTGACCAGTAAAATGAGACATAAGCTGGGTATCGATCAGCTTCTGGAATCTGATTTTCAGGATCTGTAAAAGTGAAGTAGACATGACAGAAGAAGTAGTGTAAAATGTATCTCCAAATTCAGGAAAAAGCCCAGATGTTCAGATACAGAAGAATTAAATATGGACTGTCTAAACATATTAATTAAATACTTTGGAAGCTCAAAATATGTTTTGCTGAGGCTGGAACTGTATGAACATTATTTTAATGTTATTTAAACAAGCTAAATCATCCTCAGCTCTTAGTGATGAAGCAGAATTTTTTTTTTTTCAAATTATACTAATTTTAAATAATTTGCTTCTATGATAGCTAGATGACAAATATATATATATAGGAAATATGGGTACAGATGTAGAAAAAAATGTAAGGAAGAGGTCCCTAACTGAGGTCCCTAACTCATACTTTCCCTAGAGATATTTCAGCGGTAGAGGATTCATAGTTTATTAGTAAAGCACCTCTAGTCTGTATGCAATGTTGCAGGCAAAGCTCAGGTTTATAAATTCATACTGTTCCCCGCAACGAAGTATCTATCCCTGTAAAAACGAAGCTTTGCTCATGCTGCCGTGCCTGTGCTGGGGCTTCTCTCAGCAAAGCTTTCAGTCAGGAATGGGCACATCTCTGCCTGCCTCGCGTCTTCGCTGAGGCAGCAAAAGCCTACACCACAGAGCTTAGGCACACTTATATTTTTATGTAATTGGTTTTCACTTGTACTGCAATGTCACAAAGATGCATTTCCCAAACTGATTTGGAGCAAGACTTAGCTTGGAGTTGTGAAGAAATACATGTTATTTGAGATTTACATCACTGGAAATGTTAACTGCAGTTGGGGAAATTCACTGGAAATGGAGCAAAGCTGGAGTTAAGTGGGGAGAACAGAGCAGAGGCACTTGAGAAAATTTGTTGTAAGAGGTGAAGAATCTTTTTATCGGTATAACAGCTCTACAGCTTCATAACAATGGGAAACAAAACAATATATCGTTTACAGGTACCGCAACAGCCGCACGTGTTTCACACACAGGCAGGTTCTTTATAGGTGTGGGTACAGAGGTTGTGATTTTTCTACAGTTTCTAGATGAGCAGGAGGAGATCACTAAAAAGGTAATTTTGATCTTTTGAAGTATTTTTTTCTGTTTGATTCTGTGAGTCTATATACATGTATATATATACGTGCCTGTGTGAAGATACGTGATATATTCCAGTAGGCATCCAAAGGAAACCAAGGGGCTTTTGCTGAAGCTTTTTGCTGGGCTAGTGAGGAATACCTGGCATTCCTCTCCCTATTTCTCCCCCTCGGTTTCACCTGGTGCCTGGCAGGTGAGGGGCAGCTGTTTCAGGGAAGGAGGCTCTCCAGGGCCTTGCCGGGCAGGAGGGCTGTTTTCTGTCCTCTTACCAAACCCTTCCTGGGCAGCCGCAGCTGCAGGCTGGGTTCATCTGGCCTCTCTGGCCACCTCAGCTGCGACAGTTTCAAGTGAGGCTGCTCTTTGCCAGATGTACACAGTGCAAAGCAAAACCAGAATAGATTGTTCAAAAAATGTGGGGGCTGAGGTGAGTCTGCTGTGGGATGACTAGAAGCAACTTCCATCGAGAAAACTTGATTGATTTATTTATTTTTTTTTAAGTTTTCTTCTTATCCTGCTGCTGAATTTACCCTAGGGCATCTTCTGGGTCTGTGATGGAGAGACATTAAAGAAGGCTTGGTGTCTGCTGTGGTCTCTATTGGTTCTCCCCATGTGTCTCCTCAGGAGGCCTTTCATCTGCACAGGCACAGCATTGCCGAGCTGAGCCTCTTGGCTCTTCGTTAATGCTCAGCAAAATCTCTTTCCCACACCAAAGGCTTGCATAGCTTGTGAGCCAAAGGTACATTATCACATGGTTCCCCCTCCAAATAGCTCATGTTACTGTACAGGACTGCATATGGAGCTGTAGGTCTTTTCATTAGGATTTTATGGTCTGTCTTTTGTTGGTTTAGTGTGAGCATTGCTAAATGTCTGTAAAGGTGTTGCAGTATCCTGGAGCAATGTGGTGTCACATTTCTTTAGACACAATGTCTCTGGCTTCAGTAAAGCTCTTTAGGATGTTTGTCTGTTTTTAAATGTAAACTTCAGATAAATAGAGCTTCTCTTGTAGGCTTTTTCAATATGTAAATTTAATTAATGTGTTGGCCCTGACCTACATAGCCTGGATGTTATTTACACTATGAGGGAAAATCAAGGAAAAATTTGACACATAGATCCTAACCATCATATTTCTTCACAAATTTCAAAAATGTTTGGTGTAGCTCACAACAGGACGAAACCACTATTTTTCATTCTTCAGGAGAGAAAAGAATGCAAGAGCTAGACTTAGAGGTTCTGCTCAGGATCTACAATATCCCTGTCATTCCCCGAAACACAGAAGTATCTTACACAGACTTCCACAGTTTCTCAATTCTTCCTCATCATTTCTACCATGAAGTTTTTTTTAACATCTGACATGAATTTTCCTTGATGCATAATCCTCCCTATTGTATTTTCTAGCTCTCTGTTAATTCTGTTATCCTTTGCAGATACTTTCAATAGGTTCTTCCAGTTCAGTACCGAATAATGGGTGCAATATTTCTTCTGATCTCTCTAGATGCTTTCACTAGACAAAAAGATGAGCCTATAGGCAACTGCAATCATAGTTCTGCGATTAAAGAATTTGCCTCAGGGGGGAGAAAGTAGAGCTCAACTTCTTGCATTATCACAGATCACGCAATGCTGATGGTAAACTGTGTAGGCCCAGATCCAAATTGAGTTTAGGGTCTCATTAAAGGCTTTTTGTTCCATTTAGCTACAATCCTAACCTCTCTCCTACATTTCCTCTTTCCTGATGGCAAGTTTGCTGAGAGAATGCCTTTCAAGTTGAGGTACGCAATGGAAATGAACAGGGGAACCAAGCTTGCTGCTGTTGATGAGACAAATATGAGACAGAAGCCAAGTTGTTGTCAGTCATGTCAACAGTGATTTACATTTAAGCCTTTGCAGACCTAAAATTCAGGCATCTGAGAAAAGACAGTATTGAAAAATGAGGTGCCGATAGAGTCTGGGCACCTCCAAAGACTAAGCAGGATGTTTCAAGAGCTCAGGTCTAGGTTCTTAAATTCTAAGTCTCACTTAAAATCATCATCACCTTCCTCAATCCAGGCCTAGTGATAGCTCTGTTTCTATGATTCCATGTTTGGAAAGGGATTAGCAAATGTCGACTCTCCAAAGTATCTGTTAAGTGAGAGAATAGCACTTGAATATTTCACGGGGTCAGAGGCTGAATATTGTCACAGAAACTGAGAAAATCTTAGATATTCATCTGTTTCAAACTTAAGTTCAAATGAAAAAACCTGCTTTTGACTTGTCTCATAACTACCTTTATTTCATTTCTTGATTAAATAGTCTAACCTCTAGACTTGCTAGATAAGCAGAGAAAATAATGCTAAACTATAGAATCCATAGCTCTGTGGGTGTGAGACTGTCAGTAGGAAAACTGGGGTGTGTATAGAGGTTATACTTTCAGAAAGAGAAATAATTTCAATAGAATGGTTTCAAGATCACATTTTTGAATGTAGCCTCTTTCATGTTGCTATGACTCATTTTACAAACATTTGGCACACATTTTTACATTACATATGCTGAAATATATGACCTGCTTTTAAATTTGAGATGTTAGAAGTTGTACAAAACTCATATATAGCAAAAGCATAGGTTCCAATAAAGCACTGAGGAGAGCCTGAGTTTTTATGAAAACAATAGAACTATTTTTATTGCTAATCTGCAAAATGGAGTTAAAATTTTTTAACATGTCTTTATGAAAAGTTTGGCACTTCCATCCTGGCAATACCACAATGTCCTTCATGCTGACCTCTTCACTGCCCTGTGTGTGGTCCCAGCTAGAACTCAGATTTTTACCCCCCTCAGAAAAAAACCAACAATAACAACAACAACAACAAAAACCCCAAAAAACAAAACAGCTGGGAAAAAAAAGCAGCACATACAGTTTCCATCCTCAGAAACTGGTTGGTCTGGGATTCAGAAAAGATACCTAGAGAAGCCACAGCTCTGATCTCAATAAATATTGTTGGACTATTACCTCCTGAATTTCTCTAAAAATTTTCCTTGAAAGTTGTACCCACAGTCTCTTTAATAAAATGTTTTTTTCCATCAAAATGTTGGTGCTCTTAAAATGCTATTTACAACTCCATAAGGCCAACTGTATCTTGGGCTGCATCAAGAGAAGCGTGGCCAGCAGGTCAAGGGAGGTGATTTTGCCCCTCTACTCTGCTCTGGTGAGACCTCACCTGGAATACTGCGTCCAGCTCTGGAGCCCTCAGCACAAGAAGGACATGGAGCTGTTGGAGCGGGTCCAGAGGAGGGCTACAAGAATGATCCGAGGGCTGGAGCACCTCTGCTGTGAGGACAGGCTGAGAGAGTTGGGCTTGTTCAGCCTGGAGAAGAGAAGGCTGCGGGGAGACCTGATTGCGGCCTTCCAGTACTTAAAGGGGGCCTATAGGAAAGAGGGGGAGAATTTTTTCATTAGGACAATGGTGATAGGACAAGGGGTAATGGTTTCAAGCTGAAACAGGGTAGGTTTAGATTAGATGTAAGGAGAAAATTCTTTACAATGAGGGTGGTGAAGCACTGGAACGGGTTGCCCAGAGAGGTGGTGGATGCCCCATCCCTGGAAACATTCCAGCCCAGGTTGGACAGGGCTCTGAGCAACCTGATCTGGGTAATGGTGTCCCTGCTCACTGCAGGGGGGTTGGACTAGATGACCGCTATGGGTCCCTTCCAACCCAAAACATTCTATGATTCTATGAACTTCGATAAACTCTTCAATTGACTTTACCACTTTTAGACAGATTGTCTATAGTTTGTTCCACAATAGAGAAGTGGAGACAAAGAAAGAAAAAGATTGAGTCTTGTAGGTATGAATGTGTTAACAATGTTGTGACTTGCTAGGAAGGAACAAATAAACAAAGAATTAATGGTGAAATTTGTTTAATTAACCAATTTTTGTATCAATCTATCTGCTGATTTTATGACTTAGTTTTTGTTCCCTAGTGATGTGATGCTACCTCTTTTCATGGAAATATTCCACCGATTAATATGCAAGTGGGGAGGAGATTGGTTCAAATCTCCAGTTACTAGAAGTATTAGTTTAGTTCTTAAACACAAAAATATTCTAAAAGGATCACTGAAACATAGCCAATATGGTTAAGCAGCAGAGGAAAAAAAGGTTTTAGAACCAAAAAGATAGCCTTTCAAGGGAGTACTATAAATAACATACCATATATATAACTTAAATTTAAAATCATAATAAGATTATTATTATAAATTTGCGGAGCAGCTTGCTAAAGGAAGAAGAGATAAAATAAAACATTTTCAAATGCATCAGATGAGGAAACGTGCTAGAAACACATTAAATGATCAAAGACAGGAAAACCAATGAAGAATATCTAGAATTATTTGCATGGCTTTGCATTGTCAGAGGGGTGATTTCTACAGAGCAGAGGAGTCTCAGGGAGCAGTTCATGAGATGACCCAGTCTGACAGCTTGTAGCTTCCGAAGTGGAAGAGTCTATTCCAACAACATTTTTGCTTCCTTACCATCACTTCTAACTGTGCACTCCCACCATCCACTTTGTACCAGCTCCTCTTCTCATCAGAGGTTTCCATGAACTGATCCAGCGTATTAACAAAGAAAAAAAAATCCTTCTGAGGAAAGGAAAGGTCTGGAGAAATTTTGCTCTATTTGTGAGCTATACTGGCTACTGCAAGGATGCAAAAAGTGTCAGTGTGATGCTGGAGACACAATGGGACCCTGTAGCCTGATACAGAAATAGGATGGAAGAGCAAGGGCAAGGGGAAGAAACAGGGGTTTTCAGTGACAGTGAACTCGCACTGATTGAGGAGCAAATTCTGAGAAACTCACTCAAAATGTCAGTAGCAGAACCAAGAGCAGTTATCATAAGCAGATGATAAACACCTTAGAAATCTGAAATCTGAAGCACTTCAATATGAAATTGGGGAACTGTTTCATTCTGTTGTATAATATGCCTTGGCATAGGCACCCAAAGATCAAGATGAAAGTTTGACTCTTAAAAAAGGATGCTGAAAACTGCAATTAATAAATTCCATGCAAATTAATAAGAATAAAATAAAATTGAAGTTACAGACACACAAATGTATAGAATATTACAGGGAAAAATTAACTTTTTTTTTTTTTTTTTTTTTTTTTTTTTTTTTTTTTTTTAAAAAAAAAAAAACCTTAAAGCATAAAAGATACTGGGCTAATAGAGAACATCCACTGTGTACCTGTATTTTCACAAATGCTATTGCAAGGTGCATTATCAAATGCTTTTAAAAGCCTACGACTGTGAAGTCATTAAAAGATCTCATAATTCTGGAAAAATAGTAGAAAAGTACACTGTAATGCAGAAAGGAATATTATTCCTAACTACACAATAAAGAAGCACAAGGTTGAATTATTTAAGAGCAAGACCTGAAAACCGTGGTGGATCATAGTTCTCTGAAAACATAAGTCAACATTGATTCAGAAAAGCAAGTGAATTATTGGAAAAACAGTGAGATAATACGAGATGTTACTGCATTGCTATATACATTTTGATCTGAAAGGTTCTAACTGAGATTGGGTGTGAGGAGCTAATATTTTAAGAAGTTACATTTGTGTATAAAACAATAAATTACCAATTTTAGAACAATGTAGTTCTTTCAGCTGTGTCAGTTCCTTGATTTTACTCACCACATGACCCCACCAACACCAAGACAACTAAGGGTGTGAATATGTATTGCAAAGGGCAAGATTAAACAGCATCTTCTTCAAGTTTCAACTCAGATTATTTTGAATTGATCATCAGCTGCAGCTTCTTAACACAGGTGCCTGCTCAGGTTTTGCTTTGATAGGAGACTGGGAGATGGTTAATGTACATCTCTGTGTCTGTGAATTTAAAAGTCTTCCTAATCTACCACTTTATAAACATCCACATGGACTGTATTAGTCCTGTCCTATTCAGGTGAGATAGATAAAAAGCCTCCAACCTCTAAACTACTTCTAGCACCTGAGAGTCCACTTAGATATTCTTCAAACACTTTCATGTTATAGTGAAATTACTATAATTTTAGGGAGAAGTCTAATTCCTCTTCAAGGAGTAGCACTCTGGATGGAGAATATTACATTTCTTAATCTCACATTATTTTTTTGCCTACCATGAGAACAGCAAAAAGGTAGGGGTGATGTTTTTGTGGGCAGTAATTCTGAATGGGTGCTGCTGTCACAAAAAGTTCTCTACAGCACCTGGTGTCTCCACGGGTCTGATAGCATGTAAGAACTTTAATAACATTAACCATATGTGTCCCTGCCTGACAGAAGAGATTTTTATAGCTCTGCACCCTGTATAAGGTATTGCCTGGTGATTGCCTGCTGGAGAGTTTTTGATCCTGTGAAATCCTATTTGATCTCCCTAGAATAGCACTTAATGGGAAAGACACTGAGTGACAAATCAAGGAGTGATTTCTACAACCAGAAGGGATGTAGAGGTGAGTAGATTCGTTACATGAATAAGGGTTCAAAGACAAGGCCATAAACGTATCCAAAATATTGTCGTTCAAATGTTAACCAAAAAGGAAATGCCAGAGCAAAAAATGATCTCTGTTTTCATTTGTTTCTGCAGCATACCTCTTGAAATGAAACAAAAGGAAAGCAAAGAACAATAATCCAAATTTTCCTTTGCAGTTTCTTTGCTATATATCCTTACAAGAAACTAAACTCATTGGAGGAAAACCACAAGATTCACCTGGGCCTGGGCACTGCCACTATTATGTTTTTATGCTATAGAAAATACAACAGAAAGGGAAGGCAATGGGTCTTTCCTTCTGGTCTTTGATCAAAGCATGACACAGGTTTTCTGTATGTGTAACTAAGACACCCTGGGAAAGACAGCTTGTGCATCATTCCTTTGGAAGGTTGTCGGTAATATTCTCCTGCAGATAAATACTGGAAATCTTAAATCACAGTCCTTCCTTCTTCACAGCTTTGAAATCTCACTGGGAAAAGTTAGAGGATAATCCATCTGCGCAGGGATTGCATAGCTTCTGCAGAAGTCCTGACTTGTATTGATTTCTTTGTGCATCCTGGTAATACACAGGAACAGGTGGTTTTACCCTTATGCCGTTTGCTGATTTCTGTGTTAGTGCATGCTGTCCAGTTATGCCCTTTCCTTTTCCAGTAAAAATCACGGTGCCTGTCCATTGCTCAGTCCGGGCTGAATCACCTTTGGATGTTGCTAGGGCTTTAAAAAGAGCCACACACCATTAGGGCTATTTAAAAGCCCAATGAAATAAAACCCAAATCACAAAGATATCTTGTAGGGTTTCTTACTTTCCTACCTCGTCACCCTGGTAGCTTACTGTTGCAGCATGGCTCTTGAACACCTCTGGGAAACAGAGACTTGTAAAATACAGTGAGAATATAGATCTCCTAGCAGGTATGTAACCCTCTAAGTATAAGTCAAGAGCTTCTTACGGGAGACAGCCAAGCCACACAATAGGAAGGCAATGCCCTTTCCTGCTTTATGGCTAGGGAAAAACCTTTTTATCCCAATGACAGAAGTAGAAAAGAACCTTTAGATGTGAACAACCGATATTTTTGTTGAGCACTGTTATTCTGGAGGAGGGCATGGTAAAAACATAATTTAATTGGCATAGATAATGGAAAATAACTCATATAAACATTTTCTCTTATGACTAGACTAAGGTTATTATTATGACTAGAGTGGGTTACTTTTTCATTTTTTTTCTCCTTGTTTCCATTGAATATAATTTATCCAGTCCCTATCACAACTACTTATTTCCATGGTGAAAAACTTTGACATTTAAAAGAAGAAACTAGTTAACACGACAGCAAAACAAGGAAAAGAAAGGATATTTCCATGTATATTACTGAGCTTAATTTCAGCTGATTAAAATCTTACAACTCTGAGTGGCCCCACAGTAGATTTTTTTTTTCCAAAACATGGTTTTGGGAACAGTGAAACACTATATTTTGTTGGCAAACAGTTACGAGAATTTAAACATTTAATCAAGCTCTGCTAAATGCTTCAGTTTATAAATTGTTTATGAGTTAACCAGGACTTTCCACAAAAATCTGTTTCACTTTAATAATAGTCTGGAACTTTTCTACACAGTATTCTGTCCAGTACAGTCTTCTACTGTTCAGATCTGGCTACTGCGATAGCCGGATCAAAATTAGTCTCACTTGCCAAAAAGCTTAAATATTGTTCATGAATAAGCCAGTGCTGCTAATATTGAATAAAAGAAAACTCTCTAAAGGTCTTCCTCCTTGCCCCTGTTACACACCATAAGGGTAAAAAGCAGGCACTGATTCACCTCTACCTACCCGCCAGCCTCCCTTGGCAAGCCTGATGCGTTGGCATGGCTGTTTCCCTTTGCCAGCCCAGAGTCAGGAGATCTGATTTTGCGCTTAGCCTTATGCAGCTGCAGTTCAGCCGTGCCCCTCAGCGCCAGGACCATCCGGGGGGATTGATCTGCCGTACTAGTGACAGGTCAGTCTGTTGGGTCAAAGCATTTTGTCGTGTTGTTAAGTGCTCGGAGTACATGCTTAGGCACATAATACCAACGGAGGGAAAGCACATTGGGTCACCCTCCCGACAAAGAAGTGGTGAAACAACCAGTGGCAAACCTGTTTGATAAGCATTCCT
>KL258436.1:20101-36817 GCA_000699545.1 Podiceps cristatus
CCCTTTCTCTCTGATGCAAGTACGAGAATCAAGATATTTGGATATTTTAGATACATCATACATGCCTCTTGTTTACCCTTGACGAGTATAACAGAAATTTAAGGGAAGAGCCATTTTTTAGTTCTGGAGAATATTTTAAAAAGCTGTGGTTCATTCTGAGTTAACTAAGGAGTACCACAAAGTCCCCATAGAAGTGTAGATCTTTACTCAGCCCACTTAACTTCAGATGCTAAGATAAGATATCTGCATCAGAAGCTTAATCACCCAAAGTTCCCTTCATTGTTGATGGAAAGTGATAGATGCCTTCAGACAGTGATTCACATGGTGGGCAGAGTTGTCTTTTTTAACTACCCTCCCCTGTTGATTGTGAAAACTTTTCTTGATCCTCCCCCTCCAGTTTTGGGACTTCTCATGGCTCTTGATGTGGACTGAGGTTCATATTATTTAAAACTGCAGACAATAATCTTGTTTTTCTTAGTTGTCAGACCTTTCAATAGCTGACCATGGACACAGGGTCCCATGGATCACAAGCTGAAAACCATTTCCATATAGGCAGTAGTTGCTACAGCAACAAGGCTCTAACACTATATAAGCAATTAACTGTAGCTAGGATGAATCTGTGTTTTTATAAACAGTTGTACCTTGATTGAATGGAATTAGATTGAAGTTTTGCATTGAAGGAGAATAGGTAAAATGAAAATTTATTCTCTTCCACAGGATAGGGGAAGAATAACCTGCATCACTTAAAATAAATTTATCTGTCTTAAAGTAGGAGCCATTAAAATGAGTCAAGGCTGTCTAATATTTCAGGAATTACAACCAAATTGCCAATCTCAAGAACTAGCAGTGCGCCAAAAGTAAGCTCTATGTAGCGACAAACAAGGCAAAGAAAATATCACAATTAAGTGGTAAATGTTTGAGCTTTTGGGTCTAAATGCTCATGAGAGCAAACAGACTTATTAGCTTGTAATGTGGGAAATGTAGATTTCTGTTCCAAGGAAGAGTCAGGAGCCCCATGATGGGAGCACTCACTGGGATAAAGAAATAGAATTTGAAAAATAAAATGTTAGGAGCTGCCGAATCTGGAAGCCCATCGGGGCAAGGCTGCGGCAGCTCCATGATGCCCGCAGCTCAGCAGTGAGGCTGAGCGTGTACCATAGGCACACGCATGTGCACATACACACACATACACACACACAAATGGGTCTCCCGGTAGACCCCAGGGTCTCTCCAGCAGCTGGCCAGGCCCCCCAATCCTCCCCTCCCAGTAGACCGTGCCTCCAGGTGCCCCACTGCCAGCAACAGCCCCTGGCCCTCAGGCCACATGCCCCACTTGCCAGCTGGTCCAGCTCGATGCTGACCAGAGTCATGACCTGACAGTGCATCCTCGTCATGCCCTGTGCTGGCACTGTGGGCACACGCGACTCCCACCCCTGCTCCATGCCCATACACACAGGCACGCGGTCTAGAGGGCCTCACACCCGGGAAAATCACTAGGAATGGAGTTTAGTGAGAATCTGGGACACCCTGTGCTGGTCAGGTTGCAGGCATGGCCTGACAGACATCCCGATCTATGCCTGTTACATGAAACTGGCTCCTTTTCTCCCTTCCTGCCTCTGTTTTCCCACACTGGAAAAGTGTCCCCAAACCACTCCAGTCCATCCCTTTCCCTATCTTCATTGCCTCCCCTAAACATCCGTAAAATCCTGTGCAGTTCCCAAATGCTCTTCCCTGTACTCCACAGGGAACCCTGCACCCCAGGCAGTGCCCCCGCTCGGTGGGGTGACCCAGAGAGCCTCCCCATGGACTCCTGGTGTTGGGTGTCCCTTGGGCACATGGGGCTGCCCTGGGACAGCCCTGGGGCTGGGACAGGGGCTTCTGTCTCTGACTGGGACACTGGGGTCTCCCCTGCTATCGTGCCTTTAGGGCTGTGGGAATGAGGTTTTCACGGCGTGATGGCTTCTGTGAAGCCCCAGGAGGATCTGGGCAAGGTTCCCCCAGCTCCTCTGCACTCCCTTGTATGTGTGGGCAGCTTTTGTCACATAAGCTAACAGAAAGTTCAGGGTCTTTAGTCAAAATTAACAACATCTAACGAAAATGTTTTAGCTATTGGACTATTGAGTGTTTGGGGTCATCCTCTGAAGTTTCTCACCCTGCATCCAAAAATTCTCCCAATAAAAATGTTAAAGAATTTTTATATGTTCTAGGGGAAAACCCTAACATTTTAATGAATCAACTCTTGCTGATGGAAACCATTTTACAAGAAAATTTTTAACTGGCTATCATTGAATAACTCTAGCCCTGCACCTCCCAGATGCTATAATCAGAAGTTGATGGTTACATTTCTGTTGCACAGGCGAGAAGAGAACATGTGCTGGTATTGATTTCAGCCAGGAGAGGAGCATCATGGAGTCTTAGAATCATAGAATTGTCAAGGTTGGAAAGGACCCTTAAGATCACTGAGCCCAACCATTAACCCATCACTGCCAAGTCCATCTATACCTCGCCCTCAAGCACCACATCTATCCGTTCTTTAAATACCTTCAGGGATGGACACTCAACCACTTCCCTGGGCAGCCTGTTCCAATGCCTGACCACCCTTTTGGTGAAGAAGTTTTTCCTAATATCTAACCTAAACCTCCCCTGGCGCAGCTTGAGGCCGTTTCCTCTCGTTCTTACAGGAACACTTAGAAGTGACCCTTTAATTTTATTACTTTTACCCATGTAACTTCCAGACAAAAGAAAGACTATTAAGACACTCCTAATAGCCAGATCTTTTTTTCTAGTTCCTCAGTTAAAACCTGTATTGACTTCTTGGACACTTACTCTTTGTGGGGAGCTAGAATAAGTTACATCCTTGTGAATGGTTTGTCACATTTCATGTAACAAATCTGGCTTGACACGGTGACTTTTGCACTGCTGCAGACATTGCATTTGTGTTCATATTTTGACCATAAAACACTGGCCATTTTTAAGAGCAGATTCATCCACAGCAGATGCACTTTATCATACAGGCTGCTATTTTCATTTGCATTTTAACTTACTCAGTGTCCTCTGTGATATGCATTCTGATGAGCAGATCAAGCAAAACTGAACAATGAAACTAATACATTTCCCTTTTGTCTGTGTTTTGCCTGTATCTATTAGTCTTTTTCACATGGTGCATTCTATCATTGAAGCTTAACACTCAGAACTGAGTGGATTATTTCACCAAAGTCAGCACTTGTGCAGGTGTACACACAGCAGAAGACAAAACACCTCTCATAGCTGCTTGCCACTATGGAACTTAATTTTGGAGGTCTCAAGAAGGCCATTCTAAACAGTGTTTAGAGCAAACATATGGTTTTAAGTATAAGTTTAATTGTCTATTCTCTAGATATATTTTTTCAGAATAGTATGTAAATTCTCTAGTTTTTTTTTGCGTATTAACATGTCCTCATTTTCTTTTTGGTACAAAATCTGATTGGTTTAAAACCATAAGTATTGCTCATGGTCCATGGGACTTAAGTTGGAGTAAAAAATGTACTTTAATTAATCTAGATCTGCATTTGGTCAATGTCTTCTCATGAAGTACTACAGTCTCCCCTCGTGACGACTTCTGGCTGTGATATATTATGCTAATATTTTGACTGGAAGTCCAACCCATAGCAGAGACAAAAGGAACCTCAGTTGGGCTTTCATGTGTCTTTACAGGAACATAGCCAAATCAAAATATTTATTTTTCAGGCCTCTGGTCTTTAAGGAAAATGAAATGAAACAAAAGCAGTTTTCTATGGAATGCACACAGTTTTTGCAAAGAAAAAAAAATGGTTTGGTCAAAACCCTAATTTTCCATTGAAAGAGTTTCAATGTAAAATGTTCAAGCAACCATAAAATACAGTAATAAATATAAATCAATGGAATTTAATGTTTCAGGCTATCTTACACTCACTCACACACACACAAAGAAGGAACTGCTAGCAAGACTGTAGTGTTCATTTTACTTGTCACTTAAAGAATCAGGAGGAAGACAGTGAAGAGATGTTTATTAAGTTATAATCCTCAAACAAGTTAAAAAAGATTGTTTTCCTGCAAGGTGTATTGAGACCAACATAATTAACATGATGCTTTACTGAGAAACTGCTTCCTAGCCTTTCATGCAGACACCTGTAAAAGATAACTGAGCTTAGATAACATTTTTAGAATATTAACTCACTGAATAAGCGTGGGTTCTCTAATTGTATAATTTTAAGAGGAAAGACAAATGTGGGATGATTAAAAAAAAAACTGCTTAATGAGACAGAGAATTAGCTCAACTTCGGATGTGTCATATCTGGTAAATCAATGGATTATTAACTTTTATGCAGTAAATACATTGTTAGTCTCACATTTAACAACATAAGAATCCAAGATAAGGGTTGTGAAACTCATGAAATAATAATCTGTACATTACAAATCCATAATAAAAATAGTGACTTGTGTGTATATGTAAGTGGATAAGGTGAATGGTGAATAACAGCAAAAGAAACAGAGGAGAAGAGAAGGGTGAAATAAAGATACCTATGACGTACCATTTATAATTATATCATCTGGAGAGCAGGGTAAGTATAGCCATAACCCATGTGGTTTCCATTCTTGTGACTGGCTAAAGCTCAAAACATAAATAATTATACTATGTTAAGGAAGTGCAGAAATCATGGTACCAGCTACTGGGTAGGACACATGTATGCTTGACTCTACCTGATCCATCAGGATTGCAGAGAAGAGAGATAATTTGGCCTTTGATTAAGGTATTAGACATACTCAGGGTTTTGTTTTCCAGGTTGGAATGATGTCTCAGGTGCAACATAGATGTACTCAGATAAACTCCACTCCCTGGTCACGTCATAACAGACCGAGGTGCTCCTAAAGCTGCACAGGAGCAGCCATTAACGACACCAGCATTGACGTGACCTGGCCAGCTGCGGGATTTTCTGGTTGAGAGATCCTCGTGTTTCATCCATGCACCTCAGGATCAGGTCTCACACGTTTAGCTGTGAAGTCCTTTCAGAACGCATGAAGGTTTTGTGGGTGGAAAAAGGTGGTTATATGACGACTCTGCAGAAAAGCAATTAGAATGTGGGTCAATACGGTAAAACATGAGACTAGATTATAATTCTTGTTTGTAGTGATCCTTGAGAAACTGAAGGAAAAAAAAAACAAAAAACTGCTGCTCTGACAAGACAACAGAACAGATTATAAGCAAGTATGCAAACCACCTCTTTTATTTTCAAATGTCCTAGAACGATGGTGGTCCTGAAAGCCTTCAGGAACCAAAGGTATTGTCTTTTGCGCATTTTCACACAGAGAGATCTTGAACATGCTGCCTTTGTACAAAGTAACAGTAGTTATAAGTTGCGGTGAGGGACGGGACTCCTTTCCAGGCAGTTGCTGGCTGCTCTCTGCTTTGATCTTAATAAACACAATCTTTCAGAAATTAGGTGAAGTAATGGGAAGTCTCAGGACAGTGAAGCAGAGCTAAAGATGTGTGTTTCTGTTATAGACCAATTAACCAGCAAACAGGGAGTGAAATAAAGCCAGATTAACTCATTACATTTTATGTACTTGGGATCAACAGAGATGATTCAGAGATTCCTTGGATTGCTTTTGTGCTAAGTTTAGGAGAGTTTGTTTTGTAAATACTTGCTTATTATCAGGCATTTTGTTCTGTGGAAAGAATCTCAAAACAATCATTTTTCTTTGTAGAAGGATTTTATATAAACATTGGTCTTGAGTATAGTGGTTTTATTAAAAATGGCTTTATATCAATCTGAAAATGTCAATGCCAACAGTGAACTTTAATTAAAGTTTTACACACATAAACATCTAAGCACTATAGGAACATATGCAGTTAGGTGCTGAGGTGAGATTTTTGGACCATTATATTTTCATATAGGTATTTCAAATAACACTCAGTTCTTTTGCTGACTTTTTTTTCTAGGCATAATTACAGCTGCATAATACACGTTTCCAAATATCCAAGAGAAGGTCAGAAAACTTTATAAGGGATAGAGTCTTTCTGAGAGAGAAACATTTTGATATAGGTTACTGTTTCCATATTTGACCTTATTGGGAGGGATGGGGGGAATGGGAGAGGAATTCATGCTCTCAGAAGCTCCTTTACTTTAGACAGACTGATAAATTTTCAATTTAAAGAGAAGAGTCCGGGGTGAGCTTTTTACCCAGAAAGGAGAAGATCAATTAAGGAAGAAAAAGAGCCACACCAAATGTTTATTGGAAGGTCATACTGATTTTAAAGCAAAATATTTTCAATTTTTATTGTTTCTCCTTTTCTAAATAAGAGGGTTGTGGGGTGGTTTGGGGGTTTTTTTGTTTATTTTTTGTTTGTTTGTTTGTTTTTTTCCTATTCTGAGTGTACTAAATATTCTCAAGAATTTCCCAAGTGGCAAAAGTTGGTGAGGATAGTATAAACTATAATAGGAATTCTGTTTCTGCAAGGAAACATATTAAGCAACACCAAAAATACAGAAATTTGAAGGATCATATAAATCAAAGCAGCAAAATCTTAAAAGTCTTATGAAAAAAGATTTTGAAGTATCTTTTGAAATAAGAATTGGAGTATAATGACTGTAGAGATCACTCCAAAACAAGGTCATCTATAACTGACTTACATTTTTTTTTTCTGTAGATGCAGCTGAACAGAAAGTCACAAACATTTTATTACTTCTCTCCAAGGTTATAAAGTTCTCATTTGTAACAATTTTTCTTGTTGACATCTGACCCTGCTCTAACATGTCAGAAGACAGACTACGGTGGTTACAGAATATTAGTACAAAAGACCATAAAGCGTAGCTCTAGCATGAACCCTTCCTCCTCCCTAACATCACCACTTTATTCAGCAAGTCTCCTTTCTCTATGCATTCTCTAATAGCTGCCTGTGCCAGTAATATAAATAAGCTTTCTCTCCTGCAGAGCCAACACAACTAGGAAATACTAAGCCGCAAATTTTGTTCCATCTTGTATATCATCAACAGACCTGTTTAATAACTTTCAGCTGGATACACCTGTGCAATTCTGTCGAGGGAAATAGGGTGATGATGCCGTCCATAGAGAGCTTGATTTGGAATTTGATGTTGCACAGATGTAGCTGGGAGTTCATTTTCTTTGCAGAACATTTATAACTAGCAATGATAAGTGACATGAAAAAACCCACCCCTGAACATCTAGCTCAACTCTAAGGAATGCAGAGAAAGCATTGGGGGGGTGGGGAACCACCAAAACCCAAACACAACAAAACCAAACCAAAATCAAAGCCCCCCCCCATTTTATTTGTAAACTAAACACATGTGATAGAGAAATTCTTGAGTGATAATGATGAGGAACCCACAATGCCATTAGCGCAGGATCATACTTATATTAAGAAATCAAAAGCAACAGACTAAACTACTGATTAGTCTGTACTAGGCCATTTTTTTTTCACCACTGAAGAAACACTTTTATTCAAAATTTGCAGATCTAAATTCCTATTGAGGGAAAGTTTGACCAATATATCCAACATGACAAAAAATTAGAATGAATGTTACCTTAATTTTATAATGAGCATAGTTGATGAAAAGACCTAGAAACATTTGTTAAGACATTCAATCCAGAATCTTGTTTCAGGATGAATTTTGCTTGAAAATGCAGCAATTTGTGTTCTCTTATGAGTAACCACTCCAAAGCCATAGAGTAAAGAGAACTGGTTCTTCTAAACTGACTACAAAGTTTTGTCTATGAATTGACTTAGACAGTGTGGTTGTGTGCTGTCCTACATCTGTTATAAAATGTGGTCAGAGGTTTGATTTGTCTGCATCTTCCTGCATAAGCAGCCTGATCAAGAAGCTGCACAGGTTTTGTAGAGTCTGCATTGCAGCTAATCTATGAGTTAAATCTACAAAGCCAAATATTTGCATTGGAAGTATTCATGAATACAACTGTAGATATTTATATCAAATAAAACGTTAGTAACTTTCCTTTTCATTTATTCAGGCAGAAAAGGAGGTGTTCTGACAGTGTTTCATGTGTCTTTCAGGAGATTTTTAAGTTAAATTGTGAAAACATTTTTGTGCATATATAGTAACAGAAAGCCTTGTACTTTTGTAACTGTAGACTTCCATGAGTATTAGTAGAGCTGTAGTGCATTATATCAATATGTTGTCAGTCATTCAATCTTTCAATCTATAACACAGTTCTCCTATGACTGTTGTATGCACCATACCAATTCTGCAAGTCCAAGTTCATTATATTTGTGCATAAACTGTAATCAGATTTGCAGATGCCAGAATTGTCAAGGCATTTCACATAGTATGAAACCTGCTGCTGCTTTAGTGAAAGGGATGTTAAGGTCTTCAATAGACAGAAAGTACCTCATTTCCCAATAATTATTATTTTCACTATTTATGTATAGCTGTCCATATTCTAGTTCTTTATGAAAAAGCATGAAGTAATTGCCCTGAGGTTAAAAATTGGTTGAAATAGAGTTTTTCAACGTGCTTTTCCTTATCTATGCTCTTTTGGTCTTGTAAGGTCTCGTAAGGTCTTTCCTTGCCTTCTTTGGTTTGTTTTACTGTGATCTTTTTATATACTCTGACCTTTTTGTTAAGACTTCCTTCAGACTGGATAGCCAGTATGATATACTATCACTTATTTCTTGTAGTATAAGCATTTGTCTTATGCCTAGGAAAAGCCAACTTGATTTGTGCATAGGCACAATTTCTGATACTTCCTTTTAAATTCAAAGGTGTTAATTTGCTCTCTCACCAGATGAAGTAGAATACATGATTAAACTCACTACAGAAACTGCAGAGACAACAGTGTTGCTGACTCTCACTGTGGTATCCAAGCCCAGGGATAGTTTTCTTGGAGCCTCAGATTCTGGAGTCATCTAACTTTACAGAATTATTTGCAAAATTGTACAGATGAAATTAGAAGTGCAGCCATACAAACACTTTTAAAACTGCAGTCTATCTGGAGATAGACATGAAGAAAGACTGGAGCATGAGAAGGCAGGGACAACTCAATTGGACATACTGCCTAATTTAGACGTGCCTTCAGTTCCTGACTACATTTCTAGTGTTGAAATCTGTAAATGCCATTGCTGAGGCAGTGCTTAGACATGAATATATCCTACCTTGTTTAGACTGCTAATTGAGGTCACTCAGTTAAGAGAGTAAGTTAGTTTTCTTCCCTCTTTTGGCTAAAGGTAAGAGACTACTGCAGAAAGCATACAGGAAAAACTTAGATCTCGTTGGGAAACCAGAGCAGGCCAGACAGCTTGTTGAGACATCCATTCTGTAAACTCCTGCATGCTACTGAGTCCTGTGGCTATTCATTGCCCCAAGCAAAGTCAGAACTGAAGGTCAAAATCCCTCGTTTGCTATGGGAAGGGGATAGGAGAGAGTATCCTAAGCTCTAAAACAGTTGTAATGATGCTCAGGGATGATTCCAGAAGCAGAATGTGCTGCAGATGATGAGGAAGGGACCAAAACATCTGAATGGTCATCTCTCATTGACTACAGAAATCACTAACTTGCAACTTTAGGTGTCTTAGCATAAATGATACGGGATAAACCCAGGACCTCATAGCTGGGTATAGACCATACTGATTACATCATGACTTTTATATATGAATTCCACGTTTATAAACATATATTTATACATCAGTTTTATAAAATAATATTTAAAAGGGACATGGGTGAACACCTGTTATGAAATGCAAATATGTAGTAAGTGTGCATGCTCAGAAAACATCTGCTTACAGAAAACTAAAGAAAGAAGAGTTCTGTCTTGCTTATCATCTAATAGTTCAAATACCCAAGGGAAAAAGACAGAAATATGGGTTCTGCACTCCAGTAATTATTTACATTATTTGTATATTTACAGATTTGAAGTAATCTTCAGTCTGAATCTAGAAAAGGCATATATCTCCATCCAAAGACACTGGCATGTCCTTAAAAACCAAGTTTCCTCAGTAAATCTTTATCATAATGTAGTAAAAATGATGATTTTAAATTATTAAATCAATCTTTCTTCAAAACAACCTGAACCTGGAAAAGCATATCACAGGCAACAAAAAAGAACAGTGCAGTGGAAATCACTTCTCAAGTGCTAAAGTAGTAACAAATGGGAATTGATTTTCTTGTCTCTGAATAAAATTGAAGAAAATAAAAAAGAATTTAGGGGAGATATTTTATATGATAGTGTGGATGTTTGAGGAAATAAAAATTGAGAGTTATTAATAATTAGTTATTAGTGACTTGCTTAGACTTCTCTAAAATGAAGGTGATTCAAACTTTCTGCATTAGTCCTGTCATTTGCTGAGTACAGTCACAATAAAATAGTTAATGAAGGTTCTACAGTTAGCATTTAGCTAGCCCTCCTCCTCTGCTAGCGGGAGGCCCTGTCTGGAAAAAACTGTCAGTGAAATGGTAAGCTGTAAAGAGTAACATTAACAAATTCCATGTAAAGAAAATATTTTAACAGAGAATTACTGCCAAGAAATTCAGAAAAGGTGATTTCCAGCAGATGTATTTTTAATTTTAATTCCCGATTTTTCAAATATATCCAGATGTGATTGAAATCAGTCTATTCTGTACATAAAATCAATCATCTACCTTTTTTTTTAAAAAAAAAGATAAAGACATTATTCTGTAAATATTTATATAGCTTTGGAAGATCCCAATCATGCACACGCTCACTAATAAATGGAGTACTTAGGATAAGTACAACCCTTCATAATAGCAGTCTAATATTTATACTACAGCAGCAGTGAATGTGTGTGAAGTAAAATGGTGTTTACCCAGGAATGCATTGAAGCACAAGCTTAAACATATTTTTATTCAGAAAAATGCTCAACAGAACGATCATTAGAACTGAAGTACCTAAATCCCACTGACCCAATTGTTTTCTGAGAGAGCTTCTATTTCTTTCTCCTTCTCCAGCTACGGACATTATCCCTGCAGTCTGAAATCGCACTCCATTTTTACTGGATGACATAGCTTCTCCTTTTATAAAATCAAGTTTGGGAGATACCAGCTCAGGGAAGATAATCTCTGAAAGCTGTCTAAGCTGTATCTTTTCTGTTCCTACTGAACTGCTGTTAAAGTACAGTAATTTGCAGTAGTTTGATATATATCTCAAAATAGTAATTTGTGGCCAACATTGTCTCATGATTTAAGATATCAATAGACAGTCCAGAATTTACTAGAATGGATTTTTACTACAAAGCTTTCTCCTGTGATTTTCTTGGGCTGTTTCCCTTTTGATACTAAATCTATTTTATTCTGTTTGTTATTTTCACAGCACGATGGACTGAAGTAGTTAGGGAAAATAAAACAATATTATGTGTCCATGCAGTCAGGGAAGTTTTGGTTCATAGAGAACTGGTAGAGTGTTAGTCTGATGGCCACCTCAATCTAAGAAGTGTAGGTATTTTTCTAAATGCTTTTAGAAATAATACTACAAAGAACTAAAGTGAGAAAATATTACAGCTGAAGTATTCAGTTGCTCTTTTCATGTTGTGTTTTGTATGTCAAGAATTTTCTTAAGCTGTCAGCTGCTTTGGGTGTTTCATGCTGTCCCTGATAGAAGATACAATGCACCTAAGTTTCCATAGGCTTTTTGTGCGTGTATTTTAAAGGCTATAAGGTTGTTGTGGTTTTGTTACAGAGTTAAACTATTTTCTGTTTTCCACGTGAAATACAAAAAGGTTGGGAAGTTTTGAGGGGAGTTTGTGTAGAGTGGGACTGAAGTAGTTCTAATGTCTGCATTACGTGTCATGTCCACACTCAGTCTCCGTGATCTGGCCCAAGAAGTTTATTTACCCACAGTTGTTGCACCCACTGTCCCATACAGTCACCCAGCTGAGTCTGGAGCCTAGCTGGGGACTCCTTCTTCTTTTCTGGTAGATTAAACCACGTGAGACAAAATGTAAGTATTCAGTTATAGGATGAATAAATGGGTCTTTTCTCCCAGGGAAAAAGTGCCCCCCATACAGTGAAAGCACACTGCATTTTCCTGTATTATGAGTATGTCAGACCTCATTGGTGGTAATATGTAAAACATTATTCTCATTGCCTTGTTTTTTTTTTTTTCTTAGATGTAATGATTAAAAAACATATTACTAAATGTCTCCAGATCCTGTAGTATTATAACCACAGTATCTGTATTACAGTCTTCCAAGAAATAACCATTGAAACAAGCTAATGACATAATTGTATAGTTTAGATATACAACAAAAGGGATTTCAGTTTGTTTTTATTTTAATGATGTGTTTATCTTTAAAGGTTTTCTTCTCCTTTTCTGTGTCTGATGTACTTTATCTTAACAAAAAAAATATGGATCCATTTAATAAAAAAAAAAAAAATCTGAAATAATGAATTATATAGATTTCCCATATTCCAGATATGTATGAGGAAAATTGTTCTATACATACAATTCAAAATGCTCCATCTATTTTTCAGCATGAAGTTAAACATAAGGACTCACAATTCTATAATGGGTTTCAGTTAACTGAGATTGTGCCAGCAGAATATGTGATACTCAGAGCTCTTGTTTCACTTCAAGAAAACAAAGAAGCAATCAAAGTATCCTCATAGGAGTAATCACTGCTCTTCATCAATGCCTCTTGTTAGTCTGGAAATTATTAGGTATACTAATAATATCTTCTGAGGATAAACAGTTGGGAGAGTATAAAACTTGGGTCACATGTAAATTAATTTTTTTTCAGTGGTTTGCTCTGTGTTGAGGTGTTGTTGATGTAGGCCTAGACACTGATTAAATGAGACCATAGGTTCTTCGCCAAAGAAGAGAAGCAGAGCTCTCCTTCCCTCACTCATGATGCAAAAGAACCAGTGATTAGCTGGCAGCCTTAGGTATCTTCGTAACTGTTTATGGGCAGTTAATCACTGCCACCTCCTTTGCTGCTCAGCAAGAACAAGTTAAAATAAATATCTACCTTTTTTGTTGATCTACGGTCATAGATCTTCCACTTCAGCTGCCTCTACTTTGTGTCAGTTTGATCACTTCCCTCCATGACAAATGTTTTAAAGAGGAAAGGAAAATGTGACTGATTTTCAGCACGATTTTTCTGATGCTACAGAAAATTAAGAGTCTAATCAGGGTTTTTTGGGGTTTTTTGGGGTTTTTTTAGTAGCTGGTGCTTCTCTGGCTATTTAAGGAAAATAAATGACAGAATCTAGAAAACCTAGCAAAGTAAAATTAATGTTAAATTAAATGAACAGCAAGTTTATGAGAAAACTGATTTTTTAAAAATATGTTTGTAGAAATTTTACAAGAATTAAGTGTAACTAAACAGGAATATTCAGAATTTTGAGTTTGAGACTCTGAATTACTTTTAATGAAGATTACATATTAAACTCAATTTGAAGGAGAAATTTCACCCAGCTTTAATTATTCATACTTTGGACACCATATGTGAATTAATGTTTTAAAGATTCTAAACCATCCCCTGTGACTAAAATAAACATGATTCCCCTGTATATGAAGACTACCCTCTTATATTTTCAAATCTCTGAGGTTTCCCAGTCCTGCCCCTTTCTTTCCTCCATACACAAAAATGTTTAGATTTTACTTTTTTTTTTTTTTTTTTTTTACGGAAAGTGAGAAACTGACATTTATTAGAAAAATTCTTATATATTACAAAGATCAATAGATACCCATTCCTGTTTTGCTTTAAATATTCTTCTGTGCATAAAAGCTAACCATTGTGGCATTGCATTAATACCTTTCAAAAATGATGAAATTCAGTAGAATCCTGTGCATAACTCTCCATCAATAAAAAGTGGTGATAAAAGTATAAGAAGCAAGATGGTGACAATTAATTTTTTAAATACATTTCATCTTTATTAATGTATAACTTAAAAAAATAATGCATTATTGCCACTTTTACTTGTATGAGAACTGCTATTTGACTAAAATTTTACATAAGAGTTTGTCTCTGTTATCCAAAAAAAGCATAGTGCAGAGTGGCAATGTTTTTCAATCACCTTTTGCAGTCACTGAATGAGGTTCATGATTTTAAACATGACAACACATTTTTAAACAGGTGAAAAAAGTAATGTTTAAATCTGTTTTAATTAATTTAAGGCTAATGCACAACACATCAGACTAGCATCTGTGTCTCCATGAATGAATGTGTAATGTTTTGAGTGAATAAATATTTCCATCTGCTACTGGTTCTTAATCAAGAATTGTTTTTTTTCAACAGATAGTCAAGTGCTTTATTTTTAACATGTTCTTGATAGGGTATTACATCCTCCCACAACTCCTTTTTTAAAACTTAATTTTTAAACATTTCATCCTATTTTAAAATGTCATTTAAGTTTCAAAGGTTGTTTAAATTTTTATTATCTCCTCCACTCAATTTACTTCATGGATATAGGGAAAACAAACTTACACAAAATGTCTAAGTAACATGTTTTTGATTTGTTCATTATAATTTGGAATAGGCAGCAAACCAGTATGAAGTGGAAATTAATTTTATGTTCTCTTTTGTTATGCAAACCAGTCCAACTAAACTCAAAAGAGCTGTATAAAAACTCCGGAAACTGTAACTGAATGTGAAACAATGTAGAAAACCGTTTTCACTTTTTTACCGCATGGTGAGAGCACTCAGGTGGGAGTGAGGGAGACCCGTGTCACACACTTGTCCTCTCAGGAGATATTGCCCTGAAGATTTTTGCCAAGTCTCTCCCCTGCCCAGCTTTCCCCTCCAAGACACTACTGAGCTTCATGCATCCCTGGACAAGTTAATGTCCAGCACACACACTGTACACGCAGGTGCACAGCTCCAACGGATGGGACCAAGAATTCGTCCCACTGATGGTTAGATCATGGTGACAGAGGAGGGGGCATGATTTGGGCTGAGATTACACGCAGGCAGACAAGTACTTCAAATTGATCTCTAGTCTAAACTCAGAATTATTGGATAAAATTGAGGAAGGAGATGAAAAATTTCAGGTTTGTTCTGTAAACTCCTCCCTGACACTTCAATAGCATTTCTATGGAAAGGATGTCCAGGAGTGCCTCCTGGAAGAGCCCAAGGACAAATTTCTATAGGGCATTTCTGTAGTCTGAGTTTTTCCTCATCTAGGATTCAGGGTGATATAAGAAAATACAGCTAAATGCATAAAAAGCAGGTAAGTAAAATCAAGATATGTTGATTTACAAAAAATACTCCTGGGAGATTAACAGTGCTCATGATTTACTGTGTTTCCTGAGAGCAGCTCGGAAAGGCCAGAGCAGCAGCTCTGATTTGTCTAATTTGACTAAACTTTGTCAGTTACCTAAAAGATGTAAAATGCTTCATGTGATCATCTGGAAGAGACATTACCTCAGTGATGGACAATGGAGCCTGCAATTAATGGGACCTTTGGTGAACAATCACCTTTTCCCATTCAACTCTGAATCTCAGAAAAAAAAAAATAAAAGCAAGGCTAGGCTATAGTACTAAAGAAAATGGGTGTTCTTTGGCCCCGAGGCCAAGTGACAGTACACAGCTCACTTCTACCCACCTAAACACTTTCCTATGCAAAGATGGTGGCTGCAGTTGTACTGTCTTATTGGGAACAGTTCTGGTCACACAATGTCTCTCGAACTGTGCCTGGGACTGTTCTAATTGGCTATAACAATACTAAAAAACCGAAACCATAACAGCAGGTGTGCTAGCAATTAAGTATTATATCGTGTCATTGCTCAGGGCTGTGCCTTGGCTTTTTTTATTAGTATAGCTTATGAGAGCATAGACCCCACTCTCAATGTATGGTTTTGTTAACTGTATGCTGCCCTTTAAGATTTTTTTTTTTTTTAAGTATTTTGTGGACTTGATCAAGATCACCTCTAAGTCACGTATTTTTGGGTCTGGGTTTGTTTTATTTTTTCCATTTGTCTTACTGCAAAGGCCATTAGATCATGTAGTCTGACCTCCTGTATATCAGACAACTGTGTTTCACCCATATCAAACTCCATTAACTCCCATTTAGCTAAAGTAAATTTTTTCTAAAAGCATTTGGTCTTGATCTGAAGACGTGTAAAGTTAGTACTTGTCTTGGTGTTTTGATTCAGTGGAGAAATTGTCCTCCTTTTTTAAGAGATCATGTTTTATTTCTTGTTTAAATATGTCTTGATACAATTTCTGCCCAACAGTTGTTCTTATAGTTCAGTTCATCATGTTAGAGATTCCTTTAGCAGCAAGTAGTTCCTTTTCAGTAATTAATTATGCATGACAGATAAATAACAATCATCTATTTAATAATCATATATTTACCCGCATACACAAACACCTTCACATATTTCCATATATGGTTTTAATAAACAGAAATGTAAAATATATTATGGAATTCATACAGTGTCTTAATGCTGGTCTAAGCACTGTTGTGTTGCAGAGATATTGTGCTTCCCTGTATACATATATATTCTACAGAATTATTTTAGCACATTTTGCTGACTACAACTGAATCCTAGCCTAGACCCCAGAGTCAGGTAGGCTTATATTATTTTTTTTTCCTTATTTTTTTGCATTAATCTTTTTTTGAAGTAAATTTTTAGGAATGGCCCTGTTGACCATAAAAAAGTAACCAGATCCTCTTCTGGTCCGCAATCAGGGCAAGAGGAGAACCCCATCCTTGCCCTCCGCATCTCCCCAGGTACCTCTGCACAACAGGTATGAGGCTCTGGATG
>KL258437.1:5835-29912 GCA_000699545.1 Podiceps cristatus
CGTGGAAGAAAATCTTGAAGTTTCAGCCTCTCTGCTCTCACACTTCATTCGCACTGATGCTTTGCTCATTGGTGATGAAGTCTCCATACTACAACCTCCAGCCAACCTCCAAAGATCATCATCATCAGAGTGAATCACTAGACCACACACCACAGAAGAAACTGTGGAGTTAGTCTTGATTTAGTGGTTCCACTCCTTGCACAGGGAATTAAGAAGAAAAAAAAAAAAAAAAAAAAAAAAAGATATTGCTATACAGTCCTGTCAACTAACAGTAAGAGATTAAAACCTAGACTTTCCACCCTCATTGAAGACAAAAGCTTAGAAATCTGTCTTAAAAACCCCATAAAATGGGTAAAAAGGTCAAATAAACAAAAAAATAAAAAATCTGAATTGTAACCCAACAATCCTGTGTGATAAAGCTCAACAGACTGTTTTAACATGTGTCAAACATTGCTGAGCTTCTGGAGCTGTGACCATCATGGTACTGTACTCTACCGTCTCATCCCTCAGGTATCTCTGCTTTAACCATGGCTGCAAGAACACTTTTTTATTAGGATCTTTATGCCAGCTACCTATGCTAGCTGGGATCTCCCCAGGACAATTACGATCTCTCTTTTATGTCACCTGTAACCAGGAGGGCATACAGGTGTAATTCAGTAGAGAACTCTCAGGCCCCAATCCAGCCAGGCACTCCATATTGAAGAGAACTTTGGACTTTAATTGGGAAAGTTAAGCAAATACTGGCTTCCAGTGAGTAAAAGCTCCTGGAGTAGTTTGTATTAAAACACACTAGCCCCAGCACATGAAAAATGGAAATGTATCTGCCAGATCATTTGTGCCAACATGTTTCAAACCAGCCTTGCAGGAAACTACCACAACAACGATAGGAAGCGAAAACCCGCTGTCTACCCTTCCCCATATTAAGACTTCAATCTATCTACGATGAAGCAAACTGGTCACTCGCTCCCTTTTGCCAGATGGGCCAAACACAAAGCATTTCCAAATACACACACAGTTTAGTTTATCAACACAAGAACCATAAGGTAATCTAATGTGGGACTTCAAACTGCTAGCAAGAATCAAGTGGTAAGAAAGCGTGATTCAAAATACCATGAATCTGGCCCAGATTGTAATTGAAATGACAACTTCGGTAGTTTTCAGTAAAGCTCCACAGACCACGTATTTTTGTCCTCCTGTAACATGAGCAGCCACAGCATTGCTAACACCTTTGCTTTTCTTTCTTCTTCTGTTGTTAGCAGTGCTCTGCACAAAAGATGACCAGGGAGTGATCCATCAGCCATTGAGGTGAGCAGTAAATCCACTGAATCAAACATATCTTAAATCAGATCTTTAACCAACAAACCCAGGAGAAAGGGCTTAGAAATGGAATACAACTGTATAAAAGACAGTACAGCATATTTTTTTTTTTCTGTCTTTCTTTTTTCTTGCTTGGGCAGAGGCTGATCTGTGTGCCAAAGGCCCCTTTCTGTGCGGAAGCCCCCAAGATGATCTGGCTGTAAGCTAAGAAGCTGATTGCAAAGGAAAGTTTCAGATTCCCCTTTTGACTAAATTGAGAGACTGCACACATTTTCCGCCATGGTTTATTTATGATGTAAATGATGGCTTAAACATTGTTCTTCATTGAAAATAGTCCAGCTGCCCATAATCTGGTGCTGATTTTCAGTGCATATTTTGCAGCTTTTAAATACATTCTTGGCAAGAAAGTTAGGAATTTTAGCCCATGATATTAAAATCTGCAACTGGACTTCAGTGTGGAAACATTTTTCCAGGTCTTCAGTCTGTTCCGTTTTAAGAAGCTCCAGTTTGGTCCCGTTGAATTTGAGCCGTCAGCGGGTGTAAAATGCACCACGTCTCCAGCAGCATCATTTTCTGAAGCTTTTTCTGAACAGCGGGAGAGCCTGTGGCTTGCTGTGGCAGTGCACACCTTTGGATTTGCATTCCCAGTGTGTGAAAAAATTATCACATTGTGTAGTTTTGGAATTCTGGATGGTTAATTGTTAACACACTGTAAAATATTTGTAATTCTTAAAATATCTAACCCTCAGTTTTATCATTCAGTGCAATCTCTTCATAGTTATACTTATTTGATAAGCTTAAAACACAAAAGCAAAAAGAAAATCACTTCTCTGCTGCTAATGATGACTGAAGTTGCCAATACTCTGAATGCAAGCGTACAACTTAGATTCTCCTGAATGACGACCATTAAGCTTTTAAGTGGCATACTTACCTCTTCACTGATGTTGAAGTTAGCATGGATTTCAGCTATTCATTATAAATTATGGCTTATTTAAACAGTATCCTTCATTTATAGCTGTGAATAATAAAGGTCCAGACACACACCCACCACTACACCAAATTACACTGCTGTCAGAAAAATAAACTAAAAATACACCTGAAAATCTTTGTGCTATACTGTCTCATTTCCCTCGCTCAAAAGACTTAAAATATCAGGCTGAATTCTAGTAGAATTAATTTGCTTACACAGAGTTTGGACATAATAAGGTTCAAAGATTCATCAGCAGAGACCTGAAAAATCTCAGAGAAGGTATTGTATTTCTGCTTAAAACACAATGCTGGTATGATGTGTCAGTCCTTCCTTCAGAAACTTATTTGTGTGTATCTCATTGAAAAGCCACCACACTGTAACACCAAAAAGAGAGTAGCTATTAAAACTGGAGTCTTTGCAAGTGGTGTATAGCAGTTATGATGGAAATAACCATTAAGTTCTGGCCCAACAGGTGCAAAATTATGATTCTTTTGAAGCCGCAAATAAAGTAGCTACTAAAGGCAGCCTGTTCTGACAGCAGCGTAAGGGGAAGAGGCAAGGTTTGCCCATTAACATGTCATTAATTTGGATTTTTCTTTAGTCTGGAAATGAATATTCGAGTCATTTTCTGATCCAGAGGTGGTTGATACTAATTAAAAAATTTCTGTTTACTTCATTGAGCTTTACATTTAGTCCTTAAGAAAGAGCAAGTTTTGCCAGAAGTTGAAAACCTTGGTGGTTTTTTGTTTTTTTTTTTTTTTTTTCCTCTCTCTCTCTCCAAGGTTCAGCTCTGCAGCAGCTGACTGAAATACACTGAAAGCCTGAGCTTAGTTTCCAATTGATGCCATTTTTGAACGGATTTCCACCAGCAGATAACTTTGTCCCGTTTTTTTTCTACAGTAGCTTTGACTAAGTATTGCCTCATTTGACTTCATGGTCAAAAGCGCATATGGCTTCATTCAGTAAATGTAAACATCCAGGGATGGAGGATGTCTTTGGTTACCTCCTGGTGCATCAGAGTAGGGCTCGGGCTCAAACTTTTTAGTCATGAACACTACTTGCATGTTGACTCCCACACTGGCACGGACCTGGAGTGAGGCAGCGGGTTCATGAGGCAAAGAGCTCAGACACGGGAGGACCCGGGAGCCTTCACTCCTCCCCTGCTCCCGCAGGCATTACAAAGGTGCCTGTGCAGCCTGGCCCAGGGAGCTTGGCCCCATGCTTGGACATTGTTCCCAAAAGCAGTTTCACCCCACGTAAAGGACTGAAATTTGTGCTGGGTGGGTGATACCAACAATGCAGGATTTTTTCCAACACAGACTAATGTCAAGAAATACCTCACCCTTAATCAGAGATGATCTGAAAAGATCATCATTTAATTTTACTTCCATCATGAGATGGAGTGGAAATTTAGGTTACAAAATGTTCAAGATGTTAGAGGAGGTTTCAGTTTGGGTTAGCCTCATAATAGGAAAACAAGGATAATTTAGCATTTACAAAAAGCTTGTCAAGTTTTGTTTCCTTCTACCAACATTAGCCAGGGAGGTTTGGATCTTGCTTGCACGCAGAGTCTGGGGAGAAGGGAGGGTGGAAAGGTTCCATGTTTGGCCTCTCTTTCTCATCATGCTGAAAATCAGTAATGGATCGCTGTTTCCTTCTCTTTGAAATTGTTGTGCTCTGCTGGGCAGACGTACAATCTTAGTGCAAGCACCAAGAAATACAGTAATAACCCTACGAGATTCTGTATGTTCCATGAGATTTGTGGATACTTTCCCATAAATACCAGATAGACAGTTGAATTCTAAACTGATTGTGTGCATTGGTTTTAATTTACTTACTCTTACTTCACTCCATTCATCTCCTGCTCCTGTTGCTCTCTAGAGTCTGCTTGACAACTTCTGTTCTATCTCCATATTTCTCCTCTACACGTTTTGTGCATAATTGGATTACTGTTTTTTCAAGCATTTGAATATTTTTCCTGTTCCCTTTTCTCATCCTGTTATAATTCCCCAGATTTGGTTTCATTCTCATAGTTCATGTAGCATTTGATTTCCTAGTTGGTAGTTTTCTTTGCATCTCTCTGTTTCTGCTCTTCCCCCCACTCATTCAACACCATACATTCCTCCATGGGTCAATTCCTCATTCTCAGTTTTATTCCAATATCTTTTCTCCTTTATTACTGCCGTATCACAGTGTCTGCAATAGTTTCCAAGCAGCTCTCAGAAGTTATAAAGAGGTACCCTTCCTTCAAAATTACATCACATCTGTATTTGAACTTCCAGAGTGCCACCTCTTCTAATAACGGGGAAAAAAAATGGATCACAGTTTATTTTGAATGGAAACTATACTATTTTAACTGCACCAGATTTCTTGGAAAGTATAGCCGGCTAATATCTGTGAAATGCTTCCAGCATTAAGAAAACATGCCAAAATTGAAAAGCGCGAGGTGAACATGAACAGATTTGGAGCTGTCCTGTAATAATTCCAAATGCAGAATGCTGGCCTGCTTATTGGAATAGTTATTGTGCAGAGAGATTGGTTTTGTTTATTAGTGGGAAAAAACAGCTAGGACAGAAATAAATAGGAACAGATAAGTCACTTCTCTCTGAGCAAGGGAAGATGGTTCAGAAGCAATAACAGGACAATAAAAAGCTTGGGTAGCAAGGGAGAGTAGCTTTAAAAGCAGCATATTCTCAAGCAAGGGAATTATCTTGGGAACCAGACTGAGACAAAGGCACTCTTTTGTTGTCTGAAGAAGTCAAGCCTGGACCACCAGCCTGGATCTGCACAGGATCCCACTGTGATTACAAAGAGCTAAAACTTTAATCAAGCAAATGGCCTGTTGAATTAAAGCTAAGCACACGTGTCTGCAGGACCAGTGACTTCCATGATTTTTATCTGAGCCAATTAAAGAACAAAATCACATAGTTTCAGTTGACTTATTCCTCTGACTATTTCAATTATTGCAAAGTTCCCTAAAGTAGTTTTAATATTCCTTTTAAGCTTTCTTATTAGTGTAGGGTGGCAAGTGTCTTTGCCACATGAAATTTCCCTTAAACACTCATACTCAAGGCAAAGAATTTCTGTGTTAGTGCCAATAGTCCCCCTCCCTGGACAGAGCATGAAGACAAAACCAAAAATAAATTAGCCCTAGGAAAAAAAATCTCTTGCAGAATTATTGTTAAAGAATAGTTAACAGAACCATGTGAGTATACTCCAGCCAGAGAATTATGCGCTTTTTTTTTTTTTTTGAGATTTTTAATGCCTTCTCTGATGAACCTTAAAAATCTCCATTCTCCAATAACATGCAGCCTTTGAGTCAGCAATCAAGAGGGAATAATTCAGAACTGACATCACAGGCAACTTCACAGTTTAATGTCAGCGGATGACAGGGAAAGGAGAAACTTGCATCAGGTTTTCATCAAACTCTGTTTAGAACTTATCATGGGTTTCTAAACATAGGTCTGACCAGTCCCACATTTGGCACCAAGTGCAGCCTTTCACAGCCTGCCCTGGAAGGGATTTTTGTGACTTGATTTCTTCCTTGTCAGATGTCGTAACCATTTTTAGGTGACTAATGAATATTTTAATCTGACCTTCTAATCTTCAAGTGTGCTACATGCCAAAGAATAATAAGATAGGGGAGAGTGTGTTACAAAATAGATGATTTCATTGAAAATCAGAATCCCTTGCCAAATTTCACTGTAGTTAATGTTCTGCAATATGCCAAAAATATCAGACAAACAGGCGTCGGTATGATTAATTTCACCTCTATTTCCTTTTCTCCCTAAAATTGACCACTGAGGCCACTAAACTGGCATGCATAAGCATACACTTTGCATGTTAACTGAAGTGTTTGTCAACAAATTACATTCCTTTCTCCATTAGCTGGTCTTTGGTCAGCCATCTTGATCTATTATACAATAATTAGTATCAGATGAGTGGTTTGCCTTTGTGCCAAATTGAAATGGGTAAAGAAGATTCACAACAGAAAGGGGTTTTTTTGTTGTTTTTTTAAGATCTAGTGCACAGATTTTAGTTCACTGGATCAAAACCCCTTTGAGTATATCTTGGATCCAGAACCATTTTTGAATGCTTCTAGGTTTTGGATCTTTTCTAATCTAGGATCTTGCTTGTAGATTATGACTAATAATTAATAAAATAAGAGGTTTTCATATCCAGTTCCTGCCCACTGGTATACAGTTGCAAATGTCACTGATGCCAGCTGAAGTTTCATCTACATTCCAAAGAATGAAGTGTAAGCTCTGTTCACTGACATCTCAAGACAAGTTTAAGTAACAACATTAAACTGGTAGAAAGCTCAGGTCCAGAATGAAGATTTGAAGCATGTATGGAACTGCTTGTTCTTCCATAGTACAAAAACCATCTTTTTTTTACAGAGCAGTAAGTATAATCCTATATTCTATTTAAAGCATGCAGTTTATTATCCCACGTTTTCACTTACATTTTTTCTATAAGGCCTCTTAATCCATTTCACTGAAGAGGGAATTAGCAAGTGTAGCACATATCATGTTTCCTGATAGACAGATTTCCTGTTTGTTTTTTTTTTTCTTTTATCAGTGAATGCAAAGCTTTTTTTTTTTTTTTTGGAAAATGTACATAAGTGGGAGCCAAATGAAAAGGATATTTCCTTTTTTTACCAATACTGTACAGAACCCTGTGTCTACAAGTGTGTTGGAGAAAGATCAGAGGAATATTCATGTAGTGTCATGCATATGTGCAAAATTTCTAATTGATTAATCATACATTATGCAAACCTGTCAAACATCATGTTAAAATGTGTACCAGAGTTTCAAAAATGATGAATTATTATTAATCCTTCTGAGATTTCCAAAGCAGGTAAAAGATGGCTGAATTAATCCTCATGATGATTATGTCAGACAGGCAGTATCTCACTTTGAAAGACAAGAATCATTATTTTCTACAGGGACTTCTCAGTTTAAACCTTCAGTAATAAACTTCCCGATAAGGATTCTTAAGAGGTATCAAGAATCTAGAGATTGCAGTGTGTCAGATAGAACTGTCTATGTCATCCTCTTCCAAACAAGCAAGGAAAGAAACAGCCTTTGTGACTACAGGAGAAGGCATACAAAATAGTGATAGAATTAAAGTTCTGAAGGAAAATATTGACCTAAGTGGTTTATCCAATATCAGTCAAGGACTCTGACACAGGCCAGCTCAGAAGTCAGGCCTCCCAACTCCACAACTTAATTTAGACTATCTTACACCATCTCAGAAACTTCTGTATTGGTCACAGCTTGTTTGAAATAGTCACCCCAAATATATGTGTTCTATTGCAAGATATTGTTTCCCATGCACCTGCATTTTTCCCCTTCCTTATGCATGGTCTCCTTGATTCTTAGAATAGCTGTACTGCAAATTCATTGCCTAGTGGCTCATTGAAAACTTTTCAGATCCACGCTCCAAGAAACACATGAATGAAACGCCCTTGTCTTTGGCTTGAAGGTGCTGCCTCTGCACATGTGGAAGGGGAAATCAAAACAGGAGTCTCCAGAGCTTGCCAAGCTGATCCTGCCTTCTGTGGAGGACAAGCTTCTGACAATGTGAACGTTTCGGCTGTCAGGTTACTGAGGTAGAAGTCGGAGGAAGGAGGGTGGAAGACTTTATTTCATATTTCCTTGAAATTTTCCTGTGACTCGGAGAAGTCATCTAAGCTGCAACTCCAGAGTTCATAAATCCTTGGCCACTCTTGCTAGAGATTCCTATCTATAATTTTGAACACTTCGGAATCATCAGCAAACAACGGCACAGCTGAGAGCTTTAGTAGGAGAAGCCAACCCTTCAGTCCTTCCACAAATAATTTCAGAGGCAGTGAGACTAGAACTAAAGTCACCACAGCAAATCTTCTTCCTTTTGGCCACCATTGGGAAGTATCTGCATTCACAGATCTCTAATGCCAGGATGGTCATCTGTCCCAAAGCTGCAACTTGTACCAAAAAATATTCAAAAGGCTGAAACCCCCTGGACACATGCTATGTACCTTAAAATGCTCAAAATGGGGGAACTCTGGGGAAAATTAATTGGCAAGAAGTGAAAGTGGTTCTCAGGTGTCCTCCACAGCTCACTGAGCAGACACCTGCACCTCAGCGCAGTTTGGGAACTGTGTTTCAGGTGCCTTTTAAGCTTGTTTCCTCCCTGCTTCCAGGAACACAAGGCACTGCCCACGAGGAACTGCTCAGAAACAGCTCAAGAGCAACGCAAGTTTCAAGAGCTGTAATTTAGCTACATCTGCCCCTGTAGCCAGTGCACAACAAGGGATTTCTTATGATACAAATGGAGGGGCTGAATGCAAATGGTGAAGACTTCTATTTTCTTCATCACGAGTTCTCACATCCAGTCCCCTAAATGACCCAAACAGAGAAGGCCTCCCTCCAGCAGCTCAACTTTTGCAGAATCTTCTAAGAGAAGGGCTGCTGCACTGCAGGTGTTGGGCAGCTCCTCTATGTGGTAGTCCACAGAGAAAGTATTTCCACCTTTATCTCTTGTCAGCGCAGCAGCTGAGCTGGAAGTCAGCCACACTCCCGCAGATGGGCAGGAAAAAAAGTCAAAAATCAGAAGAAAGGCCAAAAGTAACTTTTATTTTTGATAATATTGTGCTTGTGGAGATTCTGATTAATGACCTTAGAAGTTTCAGAGCAGAGAGAGTTCAAGACAAGCTTAATTTAAATGTAATTCACAGTTCAACATAATTAGTGGTAAATAATGAAGAGACCCCTGGTCTGAAATTCAGGGACATGGACTTTTTTTGGATCACATCACTGGATCACCTGTTTATAATTTAAAGTATAACAACCTGATGACATTTTGATGTCTCTGTAGTTATTTGGGGACTTTTTATAGCTCGCGGGAATTCTGCCTAATGTTTTTCTCTAGCATACAGAAAGAGCTCTGAGGCCCCCAACACAAGGACAAGGACTTGTTGGAATGGGTCCAGAGGAGGGTCACAAAGGTGATCCAAGGGCTGGAGCACCTCTCCTATAAAGACAGGCTGAGAGAGTTGGGGCTGTTCAGCCTGGAGAAGAGAAGGCTCCGAGGTGACATTATAGCAGCCTTCCAGTACCTGAAGGGGCCCACAGGAAGGACAGAGAGGGGCTTTTTCAAGGGCGTGTAGTGATAGAACAAGGCATTAAACTGGTAGATGTGGATTAGATATTAGGAAGAAATGTTTCACTGGGAGGGTGGTGAGGCACTGGAACAGGTTGCCCAGAGAAGCTGTGGATGCCCCATCCCTGGAAGTGTTCAGGACAGGCGGGACGGGGCTCTGAGCAACCTGGTCTGGTGGGAGGTGTCCCTGCCCATGGCAGGGGGGTTGGCACTAGATGGTCTTCAAGGTCCCTTCCAACCCAAACCATTCTATGATTCTATAGTTCTATGCTATTCTGCTACAATACATTCTTGAGCCTCTGGTTCAGCAAGGGCTTTAACACTTGCTTTGAAGTAAGTCAATACTGAAATGCTTTGCCTGAGCACATTAGCTCATATTTGAGAATCAAAGTTAGTTTTCAGGTGACTTTTTAGATTACTTCAGATGATATACACTGTCCAGTGTTGGTTTACACCAAAAATCTCTAAACATTTTTGTCTGGGAGGGATTTTCTACTTGAGAAGGAGATTTTAGGCTTGTTGAGACTATTCTTTCTTTCTTTGTTTTTATTTTAAAATTTTTACTCTTTGATGACTTGGAAAACTGATAGTTGGAAAATTTACCATAGCTTTTGGGGAAGGAAACAGGAAGAAACCTACACTGAGTTGGAGCCTATATGACCTAGTTTTAAGTTTTCGCATGCAGCATATTCATTACAACCCCTGTAAAGCAGTTTGCGAAAGTCATGGCAGACTAGCATTTAAGAGGATGGCAGCAACATGTACAGCTATAAAAAACCACTAAACTAAAGCTGTATGACAAACCAGGCTGCACAAAGACTTTCAGTTCTTACTCAGTTTCTTTGTTTTAACTCTAGGGTTACTAACTTATCTTTGGCTTCCAAATAATTAAAACCTATTGTAATTATTCTCATTAACTATACCCTGTAATATAAAAAATACCTGGCTTCAAAAGATGGTCATATAATGAAAGTAGAGTGTGATGGACATATACTACTTGGCTTCCAGGCACCTTGGAGGACCTAGTATATGTTTATACTCATTTTTTGCCCTGTTTGGTACTTATTCCACTTCCTTTGTGGTTACCTTGCTCTGGGTCTGTGACGACAATCAATGATAAAGGTAGACTACATATAATTCAGATGCAGATGTACAGTGTAAAAAATAGAGAGCAGCAATGCACACCATAAAAAAACATCGCTGGAGAGCGTGTTCACGCAACCCCATCCCTGTCTTTTTCTCCTCTCCTCATTTCCCCAGGGAACAATTATGTTTAAGACTAATCCCCTGTCTTAGCATATTTGAACAAGGAAAATTAAATTAGCTGCTTCCCTGTCTACAGTTCCTAACATTATTGCAAAATGCTTAATGAAGGCTCCTCAGAACCCCTTCACACACCTTGTTAACTAAAAGCTCGTGGTTTACAGCTCCTAGCCACAATAGCCAATTAGCAAAAATGCCTTATTCAGAGAATATACACTACCGAAATATTAGACACAGATAATGACTATAATGGCTTTTGTTAGGATGGAGGCTTTCCATATTACAGATGTACAACTGGGTAATACTCATTGCTCTTCGCAGCTTTTTGCCTTGGTACAACTCTAGGTTACGAGAGGATGAGATAGGTGGACGGAGGCTTACAAAAACAATACAGCCAGTGATTTGGACAAAAGAGTGTACTGTCATGAAATAGATGAGTCCTGATCCTTACTATGCAAAAAAAGCAACCTTAGGCAAGAATGTTTTTTTCCTTAAAATTTTTAAAAAATTAAGTTTGTGCAAATTTTAACTGCTAGAAAGGCAAGAACATAGAAGAACAAATATTGAAATCCTGGATACTAGAAAAAAAACTTCCAGGCCATTGAGAGTGTTAGGCTGTATACCAGCATTAAGCCAGCTGTGTCATAAGTAGAACAAGAAATGGGGACGGATCCAAAGCCCACTGAAATCACAGGCAAACGTTCTGCTGATTTCAAGGTAATAGGGCTAATGTAAAAATGTCCTTCTTAGCCAAATTTTAGTTATGTTAGCACAGCAGCCTTTTACCACCAATTTATCCACTCACGTGTATTTTAAATAAAATACAAATATTTTGTCCGATATTGCCTCTTAACAAGTACTAAAGGGAAACCAAATCAATAGTTTTCCTGTATCTTACTCTGACCTTGCAATGCAAATAACTGAGAATTCTTTTCAAATCTGCACTTTCCTTGCATATGTGTATCCGCACCGGTTGTTGACATATGATTTTACTCATAGACTGAGAAAGGGATTCTAGCCGTCATTAAAATGCAGTACAGCGAGCAGTCTTAGCAGTGTGGTATAAGTCAGCCTGAGCTGCTGCTAAGGATTCTGCACTGCTTAATCTGGTTGATCTGGAGGTATCAGGATAGGAAGCACGGTTTGGGTTGGATTTTTTTTTTTTTTCCTAAGATAGTGGAAATATGCTACAGATAGCTGCAATTTTGGTAGCTGTGCAGTACTAAAAAAACCCCAGGATCTATAATCTAATATTACCCACTAGAAGGTGAAGCAAAGTAACGTAACCTGGCTCTTAGGTCTGAGTGACTTAAAGTAGTACCTGGAATCTGATGCTGGAGAAATTTAGGAGGGCTCAGGCGTTTCTGTATGCCATAGATGCAGGCTGTTGTTTAAGGTGCTTAAACATTACCTCAAGATATTTAAACATTCAAAATGAACAGCAAAAAAGCATCGCCAAGCATTTTACTTTGATTCTAGTTTTTCATGTGTGCTTTAGTCTGATCTCATTTGATTCACCAGTAATTAGATATGAGAAATGTCAAGATAAGCTAAACAAAAGTAAAATACTATCTGTACCATTCTTCTTGGACTTGAAATCTATATTCACAGACTAAGTTGCAAATCACCTAAATAAACACATCTGTTAAGCTAACATTTTCCAGTGATAGCAATTTTAATGTTGAGAAATGTGTTTGATGTGTTCATGTTACAAAGACCAGTTTCCAAAATGTTACTTTCCAACTTTTTTTTTCTTTTTTTTTTTTTTTTTTCTTTCTTTTTTTTTTTTTTTTTTTGTGTAAACTGACCTTTTTCCTGTTGGCTCTGTGCTGGCCAAGACATATTTCATTTAATACTGGCTAAAACTAGAGTTAAAATGTTAAAATACTCTAGAGGTTTTATATGTATGTTGGAAAGAAAATATTGTGAGGGTTGTATGGAGAAGAAGACCAAAAAGTTTAGCTCTGTTATATGTCTTCTCTAGCAGTCACACATTGCAATAGATCGCTTTCGTCCATAGTTAGCAGGAAAGACCATACTTTTTAAGACAACCACAGTTGGGGTTTTTTGAGCTCCAAAAGAAGTTTATCAATTATATGAGGTGATAATACAGACTCAGGGCCAGAGTCAGCACTGGCCCATAACGCAGAGATATCTGTAAGCACATCTGTAAGCATTTGTGCTTGTGGCTATGTAGAAGAATCAAAATGTCTAAACATGCTCCCCTTGAAATCAATGAAAGAAAGTCCTATTTGCCTTCAGGGTGCAATATCAGGTTCCTCATGAGAGTAACAGAAGCACAATTGGTAGGATGATAGTGATGGTTCACTGGACAAGGAGTGACTAGAGAAGGGAGATGCCTCTCTTGCGGTGGCTTTTCCTGTTGTTTTTCTGGGTATTCACATTAGTAGCCAGCCAGCCACAAACAGCCCATCATCTGCACCATTTTACTCTTCACTCCTAGGTTTGGTGCCTAGTTGCTGAGAACAGATCAAAATTGAAACCTCAGAAAAATAGCTGAAAAGGCAGACATTGATTTTTCACTTGTCCCAGACATGGGGAGGCTGGCCTGACAGAGGTCAAACACCCCTTTGCAGGTAGGCAAGTGAAAAAACAGTCTTTCATTTCTATTTTCCTAGAGGATACACCAACTTTGTTACTTGTGTGAACCAAGAGACTTAAATTATCATAAATATTATGTCCAAATGTCTTCCAGTCATTTCCTTTTAATCAGAAATCAGATCTAATACACTGCTTTGCTAAAGAATCAGCAATTGCACTTTAAATTATATTTATTCACAGTCATAACAGCTTCTTTCTCCCCTTAGCCTCTCAAAACTTGATGAAGTTGAAAGGTTTATACTTGCCAGGCTGCCATTAGACATTGACATTTATTAAGTCAAAAAGAGGGCACGTGTTTAGCGGCGCACTTTCATTAAGTACCTAGAATGATCTCATAAACCCACCAGTCCAGCCATAGTAAGAGCTGTAATAAAATACACTTATTAAAGCACAGAGGATAGACAATAACCTGACATTAAAGTGCTTTAATCCCCTTGCAGTACAGCAACTGCAGCACTTAAGTTTAAGATCATCTGCTCTTACAAGGTTTGATATAATTTGTATATAAGTAAGTAAACTATAGAGTACTGTTAATACTGAATATATAAAGTATTCAATGGGATTTTCCATGCCAAAAGCTGAAATGAAGATACATTCATGCATTCACAGAACACGTGGGAAACATGGACTTGTCCAAAATTCAGCAGAATTCAGCAAGCAAATCAGTCAGAAGTGACTCTGGAGTGATGTCAGACAGTGATGCCCAGTGTTTAGGGGTTAAAACTCTTGCAAGGTGAATCAGGACGTCAGATCAGTACAATCTTAAAATTGATAGCTGCTCTCCATCTCTCCCCCACATGCCCTGCAAATAATGCCCTAATAAATATTGAAGACGCACCCCGGTTATGACACTGGCACCACTGACAGAAATGTGTAAATCCTCTTAACAAAGCCCAAAAGCCGGGAGGCAAGATAGATCCAGGGGGGCAAGTGTCACTTTGCTTCAACTGTCTTTCAGGTCCCCTAGCTGAAATGTTGAGGACGGGAGCAACAGAGATGCTGGGGAGGAAGGGCATAAGAAAAGCTGCAGGTTGGTCTTTATCAGAGAGCAAGTGAGAATGGTGATTGTAGGTCAAGGATGGCTAAGATGACAAATGTGTGAGTGCTGAGACCAAAACAACAAGAACACAGGAAACAGTAAAGGCAGCAAATATATCAGATGAGGCAAAAGCCGGCCACAGAAAAAGGAACAGGGTGTGAGTCACAAACGGGTTCGCTGACACCAAAAAGTAGATAGGAGGAAAGAGATAGACACCCAAGTAGTGAGAAAAAAATTCCAAAAACAAAGAAGGAAGAAATAAAAGAAGGTACATTTTAGATCAGTAGATTGGGAACATTCAATTTCTTAAGAAAACAGCTAATTGAGAGTTACAAGTTAAATTCCTTCACTGCAAACATCAGATGCAGAGATGACGGAAAGTTTTGTGATTTTGCCAGTTTGATAAATTACGTGACTTGCACATGGTGGAGGTGGGGGAAACAGGCAACAAAATTTTCCCCCAAAATAAAAATATTCCATTTCAACACTTTTATGAGATAAATACTTTTTAAAAATTCAAAATATCTTATTAAAATGTTCCTCGTTTTTGCTTATTTGACAAGGAGCTACTGTTAACCTAATTCCCTTAAGAAAAGAGAGTACTTTTATTCTGGATAACACTTGACAAGATGGCTTTCACCAACTGTAAAAATAGTTCACAATTTCTCCTGCCCATGCAGCCAGAGAATAGCAGAAACCTGCATGAAACTACTTTTCTTTCTTCTCTTAACTGCCAGTGAGCCAAAAGGGGGAGGGGGAAACCAAATCATTCATTCAGTTCTAATTCAGAAAATTTGAGACTGATGCTCTCTCACCAACCCTTTGAGCTCCTGATAATGTTCTGATTGCGTTTGCTCAGCTCTGGAGAAGGCCCACAGATTGTAAACTATTTCTGACAAGGACTCTCATTTATTTACTGCTGCCTGGAGTTGCCTTAGGGCTGTATCACGTGGTATGGGAGGCCTGAAAGATTGCTGAAGCTCCTTTTCCCAGCATTGTCTGTGTTTTGTTACATAATTTAACATAAACACAGATTCCATAACTTCTGAATGTTTGGGGGAATATTTCACTTTGTTCAGAGTACTAAAAAGCCCTCTTTAATTGAGTCCTCTTGAAAAGCATTTCAGCAACATAAACCCATATATTATGAATGTCCCACTTCAAAATTCATCTTTATAATGCTTTTTACTGACGATTAAAGTAATTAGCAACAACTTCATACCATTCCTGGCTGCTTCTAGCCTTGTGCTCCAGGAACATAACCATGCTTTACTGGACAGGGAGCCTCAGGTTCAAAGCCAGAAGCAGGAACTGCGAGAACTGCTGCAGTAACTTGCCTCACGATACATCAGAGTAGGAGTTTTATCAAGAATGGATTTGCAGATTTAACTGAATGACTTGACAGACAGCAGTCTTGAAGTATGTTAAAGAAAAAACTAACAACTCACTAAAAAGAAGATGAAGCACTTCCCCATTTATTGGAAGATACCCTGTTTAGGTGAGTCTGTTTCTCTTAGGGACCTATGGACTCTGCTCCGAAGCCTAATATTGATAAAATCTCTGGAAGGTCAGGCTGGACGGGGCTCTGAGCAACCTGGTCTAGTGGGAGGTGTCCCTGCCCATGGCAGGGGGGTTGGAACTAGATGGTCTTTAAGGTTCCTTCCAACCCAAACCATTGAATGATTCTATTACTGTGGTTAGTGGCAAGTAGCAATCACCTACGGGAGAAGAAAAACATAAACCAGAGACTATCACATTATATTTTTATAAATTAAAAGTTGGCCATAACTTTTATAATGTGAGCTGATTCTCTTACAGTTAATACAGCTATACAGATTACTCCCTGAGAATTGGGCTTTTTTTACAAGAGAAAGGGCCTATTTTTTTTTGTGATCGTCTATTCTCTCCGTGGACGATTTCTCTTCCAAAAATGCTGAAGTTGAAAATGACCATACTGAGAACCATATGTTGAACATAGGTGCTTTGTTAGAGGAAAAATGGGAGTGCTCATGCAGATACAATAGGCTATTATTTAGTGTTCATAAATTAGTGAATGCATTTCTTGGAAAGCTGTTGTTGCTGAAAGGCATCGTAGCAATGTAGGTGGTCTTCTAACTTTATTAGTTGTTATCAACAAATTGTGGTAAAGAAAGTACTGTGAAGCAAAAAAAAATGCTAGAAATTAGACAGAATTGCTAACTAAAATGTTTTATGGGTAATAGCTTGCAGCCATTGTAATTCATACTGTAGTAAAAAATACTGTGTCTCAGGAAAACTCAAAAAGAAAACAGATACTCAAGACCAGATAATGACATATTTTTTCAGGCTAGTCAGCCTTCCAAATATACATATATATGTGTGTATATATATAATTTCACAAGAAGGAAATGCTGCAACATTGTCTGTTGAATATTTTTTTTTGTCATATTTAACAATCTATGTCTGTGATTACACTCAGTAATTCTGAGCCAGATCTTGGAGCAACAGAGATTTGTTCCCACTGATGATATCACCATCTGTTTAATTTTCTGTTCCTTATTCTGAACAATGAAATTGTATCCATGGCTCATATTTTCACATTTTTCTAATCTCTGTACCCAGGCTGCTTAAATATGCTGTTCTCAGTACCTCTCCAAAACTTCCTTTCACTTGTGTCTCTAAGCTTCTCTTATATTACGATTTCTTTTAGGTATTCTGTTGGTCTTTCTCCTAAAGACTAACAGCTTTCACTTGATTCCTTCTTAACGCACACATTTCCTGGGAATACCAATGCTAATCTCTTGGAGACAGAGAGCATTTAATATAATAAATCTGCACAACCTGAGAGACTAGACCTTTGTCTGATAATTCCCCACACTTCATTTATGTGTCTGACTAGTACTGTCTATCTATCTCACTGGAAAAGTGTAATCCAATGGGGTGGCCTGGAAAAGCATCACAGTCAGTACAAACGCTCTATAAAATACAGTTCTGGTCTACATTTTAAAAAACAGTTTGTGATTTTGTGAGTCCAAGTGGACACACAGTTTTCAGAACAGGTGGTCCAGCCAGCTCCAACATGGAAAGCTTAAAATAAGGAAATAAAAAGTTGTTAGACACTGACAATTAGGCCAGTATAATCATAGGAACTGTCTTTTGGCACATTAGAAATAAAAAAGAAAAAACCCCTTTCTTGACAGATAAGAATAAATTCTCTGCAGACTATTGGAAGGAATATTTTCACTGTAACAGCTGAAAAGGAAAAATGCCAAATGGGAAGAAAAATTACTAAAAAAAAATATAATCTCATGGCATGGCTAACTACTGCATTTTAGTATATCTGTCTTGGATACAAAGACAAAATGAAAACTTTTTTTTTGCTAATCTTTTGAGTCCTAGATTTAACCCTGTATTTTATGACAGAGGACCATTCAGCTACTGCTAATGAAGGAGGGGAATGAAAAAACCTCACATTTTGATATGACTGCATGTTAGGGATATGCACACAGGAATAATTTGTTCTTGCCACAAACTTATTAGAAACTAACTTTTTTGCCTCATTATTTTCTAAACAAATTATCTCCAGTTTATGGATAACTAAACTTGACCTTTCCCTGTAAGAGGTTTCATTAGGTACCCTAAAGCATCCATTTTCCTCAAATAATTCTTTTTCAGCTGTTGCAATACTGTTCCTGTTAAAATCATAGTTCAGATATGAGAAGACATTGGGAGGTACTATTAAGTGCAGCTATTTCTGTAAAAATAAAGACTAGTACCCTGTGAACTAAGACTAATAAAAATCAACCTTGGGGACTTTTTCCCACAGCCATTAGATATGTCCAAAGCTGCAAAGTCAGTGGAAAAATTGTTATTCCCCTCAATAAATGCAGGCCAGTCCCACGCTCAGGGGCTCTGCAATTCGCTCCCTGGTGTCTTGCCACTGTTAATGTCGCTGTTGCTGCTGTGCCCCATGTATGTTTGCTGGCCGCAGAGAAAGCTCATCCAGCAGATTTGGAGGATTTACACGCTCAGACATGGCACTACAAAATAATGGGCTATAAAAGTACTTCATTTAGCAACGTGACAGTGCTGGCTGTGAAATTTAAAAATTATTAATAAAGAGGGTGGTTATTTATAGATTCTCTCTAATGCATAGAAGATCAAGGTACTCACCACATTTTACAGATTGATTTATAAACTGTATATCAGAGGGATAATATTATTTAGCAATGAAACCTCTGGAACAGTATTTCACAGAAGAGTACAAAACAGAGTATGGAGAAGGAATAATATGCCTGTTTAACAGTTCTGTGTCGATATACGTTGTGCCAACTGGAATTTGCCCAGCACTCCAAAGCTAACTCCTCTAACCTTGTGAAAGTACTAAATCTTCATAAAAAATCATGCCTGATGTTTCATCCAAAACATGAGAAAAAGACTAAAAGTGCAGATTATTGATCACCACCATAGATCACACTCTAAACCTTGTTTTCTTCCTTACCCAGCCAAGCCTCCATTAAAAGCATTTGTGAGAGTTGCTTACAACAATTGCTTTCTGCTGCTACAAAAGTACGCTGCGGGGACTTAGACAAAGACATTTCAAAACATTTTCTTTCTATTTACACACACACACTCTTCCTCAAGATGAAAGCAGGTTTGTTTACTAACTGGGATGGGAGCAAGATGATGTCCTGTAAACTTTCTTGGATAATTCAGCAAGTACTAATAACTCTTGTGTAAGATTTTATTATCAGTAAAATGGATAACATCACCCATCTCTTGATTTCCACATCAATAAAATGATATAAATAAACCCCATGTTTTGCATCTGAAACATGCACGAAAACCTAAATGACTTGGCGACTCAAAAATACAATATACAATAATATTAGTGTAATTCATGAAGCTAAAGAACTAAGAAAAAAATCACTTTCTTGTTTATAAAAATACTTTCTTATTCTAATTTTAAAAATCTAAAATCCAGAATGCCTTATTTCACAGACAGTGACTACATAGCTAGATTCTGGCTCTGTGTATTACATTTTTTTATAAAAGAAATTTATCACCTGAAGGAATCCATAAAGGGCTCAAATCTGACAATAAACACTTTCTAACAGTCAAATGTTTTCTTTCTCCCTTAGCATTAAGGGAAGTACAGTGACTAAGCTGAAAACATCTGCTGTGCTCCTTGTATATGGAAACTATAATGGTCTAGGTGTAGTGCCAATATCAATACGCTGCTGCTTATTTGCTGAGCAGTGCTGGCCATCATCAAAAGCCCACCTTTAATGGAGTGGCTGGAAGGCACAGATCCACAACTATATGCAAGAAAGAATGGGAGAAGAAGGTGATGGTGTCTAAATATGTTCCTCCTCATTTTCCATCCCAGATGAGGTGAAAGATAGAAACACTGTACCTCCCAGCTCTCTTTATCTGCTGACATGAACCATTTTAGCTCCAGCTAAAGTCTGTCAAAGCCAGTGTTAATGAAATGGGAGCTCTCTCCTTCCTACTGCCTGCATAGCTGTTTGATTAGCAGACTTGGTGAGGAAACAGAAACAGATCACAAACTCTGTGTACTCATCGCTGGATGAGTACCGTTAACGATATCCTTCAAGCCAGGCTCCAGGGGTTTCTTAGCTGTGGCAAAGGAGCCTGCATAAAGTAGATAAGCCAAACAAGCTTTTTTGTCATTCACGGGATGGTACCAATCACCCAAACAAATTTTCAGCAACTCAGGTTGTCCAGTAGTTCATCTCTTCTCACAGTGATCACTGAAAATGTTTATTCACCCAGCACCCAGGTGCTGCATCACAGATGGCTTTGCCTTTACATTCTCTCCAGAAGGAACAAAATACTAGTTAATTCCATAAGCTTCAGAGCTTGTCCTTCGTTTAACACCCAGAAGGATGTAGCTCAACAAAACTGGGACCGGTCTGACTTTCCTCAAAGCCAGATCCCTAGCAGCCCCTGTACGGAAGGCGTGCAGCTGTGATTTTTCCACCCTACAGGGACACAAGGCTAACACTATCCTGCCAGTGTCTGAACCTACAATACCCACAGCAAGGAAGAAGGTAAATTATCTGGTGAAGCTGAAGGCCAGCAAGCAATCTCTTATGCAACTTGACAGTAACACCACTGGCTGCATATGGGGGTCATTTAGCACTACTTGCGCTAGCTGATCCCACATATATGCTTCAGCAATTAACATCTTTTTTCTTTTCAGACTCGATTTTCGGACTCGATCTTCCCAATCAAAAAGTTATCAAGATATACTGTGATGCCTCCCTGCTTTTTATTTCATCTTACCCTTAATTATCTTTCCTTTTCCTCTTATAATGAGGTTAAGATTCCCTTTCCATCCTCTTTTGCTCCTTTCTCCTCGCCATAGGAATGAGTTCTTGTTGCATTCCCTCCTTTTTTGGAGGAGTCTTTAGTAAGGTCTCTGTTTTGCCTCTTAGGCAGTGGGACTTCTTCACAAGCCCCTGTGTTTTTCCTCATGTCAGTATAGTATTTGGCACACTGTTGCTATGACATGCAGCTAATAATATACAACAGCCATGGACTGAAAGCATACCAGGAATGAAAACATTTTTGCCATATGAAAATGGAATCTATCAGGAAACTCTTGTTACATTGAGCTATAGGTAGTGTCATTATTCCCTCCTTTTTTAGCTAACCAGGTCTTAGCCATGAAAGACATAATTCAAGAATCATTTACACCAGCATATATGAGCTTTCTAGAGATCTTGATGCCTAGGAGGACTTCACATTCCATCACAGCTTTACCTCCAGCACCGAAATCTCCCCAGCGTACTGCAGTGTGTTCAGGCTGCAGATGTAGGGCCCTGCGAGGTCTGGCATGGGATTAGCCACTGGCATTCCTAGAGACAGGCTGTATTCAAAGCAACAAAAAACTGTGCATTTTGAGATAAAAAATGAGATGTTACTCACTTGAGTTAAGAAAGAATTAACAAGACAGCACTGTAAACTCTGCAATTATTAGTTACAACTTCTTCACAGTGTTGGGTATCACATCTTTGTCTTACATAAATTTCTTATATAATGAAGGTAATATCTGTCCTGTGGGCAGTAATATTTTTTTTTTTCAATTTTGCTAGGGTTATTATGATATTTTATCTCCATTAGGATAAAACCAATATGTTTTAGCAGCCTTTTTGCAAAGATCCACAGAGACAGCTTGTGTATCTGTTGCTCATTAGCACTTGACTATAAATATCTTTTTCTACAGTTAACAAAAACAGTAGCAGCAATATGTTAAAATAGTTTAAAGCTGCAAACTTGTTTACAACCTTTTCTTTCATAGCTATCAGCACAGTGATGGAGAGTGCACATGAAATTCACAGTTCAAATCAGTTTTCATAGCTATCACACCAACATGACTAGCACTTACTTCAAATATATATTATGAAGATGACAGACAGCTATCCAAAGTTATTTGAGAGAGAGAAACTGTCTTTCAGAAAGAAACAATTATCTGAATTCTCAGTTTAGGAAATCTTGAAGGTCTTAAGCTGAGCTTCCAAAACCTTAAGCCTTAAAATGCACTATCTAGGACTGGGTATTTTCACAAGTCCTGTGCTGGAATAAGCACCCAAACAACAGCTCTTCGTCTGTAACTTCTGTATTTTAATCTCCTTGGTCTGCAAAATTATGTTAGGAATTTTGCAACAATTGTCTTTCAAATGAAATTTCTCGTACTTCCTTATTTGTATTAAGATGGAGAAAAAAGTTTCAGAATAACAGTTATTTCAATGCATCAGTATTGTACTTCTGCTTCTGATCTCCACCAGAAAAGGGCACACAAACTTATCTAGTGAGTGACAAGACAGGTATGGAAGAGGAGAGTTCAATTAAATTTTCTTGAGCTTCAGAGAAGATCTAGTTTATAGTTAATGCACAAGTCTTAAAACGTTGTTAACTTTTTTCCCCAAAAAATCTTCATAATATATTTGTTTCCAATGTAATTTTTGTGTGTAATTTGTGCGACTATCTATTACTACCATTGGATGTTACTTAGAAGCAGTCAGGTCTTGAAAACAGCAATCAGCATTTAGAAACTGGACAGCAAGAATAAGAAACCAAGAGCAAGACCCAATCCAAGGTTACCAGCTTAGCCATGCCAGTAGGAGCCTATGTCCCTTTGGGCAGCATCCGACTGAGCCAGTGTATAAACCTCTGCTACACAGAAACCCCTGAGTGCATGCGTCTCATTGTTTTTTCTGCCATGAATTGTGGGAGATCTTTTTCCTCATCTCTCCCAAGAGATCAAAATCACAGACAAGTGTTTATATCAGCTATATCTTCACCCTACAGTGCGACATGGTGTCTGACCTATGCAGTCCGAACAGAACTGGCGTGCCTCATCTGGAAGCACCACCTAACGGAATGTTGATGGGAAGATAGCAGAGGAAACTCGGTCAGGTCCTTAGGGTGCTATTTAGCCCACCCATAGTAAATGTTGTTTCCATTACTTCTGGGGCTTCTCTGTAAATCTTACGTCCTCAGTTAGTGATTATACTGGAAAACCACAAGCAAACCCAGACCTAAATGACATGCAACAAAGGACCGTCTGACTTGTTTCAGTAAACGTTTTAGATCAGTAAAGCCAATTAGAACAAACTTTCTGCCACAAATCTGGGGAAAAATCCTTTTTGGAAATGTGGTAATCCTTGTGATAAACAGAGCTATGTTTGGAAAAGGTGTCCCAGGCATTTCTATTGATGTGTAATTGGGGCATTGGTATCTTAACAAGAAAAGCAGACATCACAAAACTGCTGTTTTGTTTATTTAGAGCTGAATGGAGAGCACACATTGAAATAAAGGTGAACAGCATCTAGTGGCGACAGGAGCAATTTGCCAAGTGTGATAAATGTGCCAATATTAGTAGGCATAATGGCAGCGTTCTGCAGAGACTGATGACAAACAACTTCTTCATCGGGGCTGGTGAAGCATTTAATGCTCCCACTGACAGCAAAAAGGAAGGAAAGGAAATGAAAGGAACTTTCACATTGAGTTTCAGCTAAGTGGAAGCAGAAATTTGGGAGAGGGAGAAGTCTTACCTTTTGAAATCTCACGTGCCCCTCTTTAGATTATATTATGCCCAAAGGCTGAATAAATATTTTTTCGGCCTTTGGAGCTGAATTATGACTCTGGTCCATAAATATTCCCAGTTCCATTATATGTGACACAGAAGAAGCTGAACGTATGTGTTTTCTTTTTTCGCTCCAGTGACAGCAATGAAAATAAAACAAGAACATTAAGCATTTGTGGTCAATTCATTCTGGAAAGAAAACCAGAAAAAGTAGATCACAGGAAATCACAATTCTGTTCTGCACTTGTAAGATTGCTAGAAGGAGATGATTGTAAAAAGGAAGCTAAAAATCTGGCAATTTATGAGAAATGACCACTTCTCCTTTACTGACTGTCATCATATTCTGATTTACTGAGGGTACATTTTCATGAATCTTAGACCAGAAATAAGACTTCTACAGTAGTTCCTCTATTTGTTAGAATCACCAATAACAAATAGTGATTCACAGTATCCAGTATTTGAAAATGCTTCATAAGCCAGAAATTCTAGGAATTGTCTCAGAATCTATTTACATTTCCTTTTGTGCCATACACCAATGTTTCCCCATTTCACAATCTTAAAATTAACACTGTGCACCATCCAACATTTATTTCAAATTACTTTAATAGTAGAATTACAGAATCATA
>JMFS01015961.1:0-24406 GCA_000699545.1 Podiceps cristatus
TTACCGTTTGGGGTTAAACCACGACAGCAGGGCAGTTCTGTGCTTCCTGCTTTCGTCTTCCTCGTGTCTGGAGAAGTGATGCTGCTGAGCCTCGGGAGGGCAAAACGAACGTCTGACAAACTCCTCCACCCCTTCAGACCTTCTGGGATCCTGGAGAGGACTGTGCTGTCCGTGTGGCAGCAGCCGAGAGGCCGCAGGACTGGCCAGGGCCCCGCCGGGCCCCAGTTTATCGCTTTCATGGTTTGATCCATCACCTTGAGATGATAACGCCCGAGAGGTCCGGGCTGCATGGCAGCGCGGGTCCGGAGGTGGTTGCGGTTCTCCTGGTACTCAAATCAAAGCAGCTGCCTCCCGTCAAAACGGTAACCCTTTGGGGTTTCCACGGCCTCGGCAGAACAGCGTGGCCTTGGGTGATAAACATCACGCTGGAGGAAGCTTCCAGGAACCACCACCTTAAATCTGTCTTTTATGACCTTTAGGTACTTCATATATTCTCCGGTATTTCTACATCAACCTGGATAGTGTTATACGCCGTTAAATGCATCTCTTACCAGGTTACTACAAGCTCTGTCCTTTTAAATGCTTGACCAAATTCATTTTGAAATAAATTCTGTGTATATTGCTGAAGTTTATTCTGCTATTGAAACGTTGCACAGAAATCCTTTATCTGTCCCGAAACATCAAATAAATCTTTGCATCTTTTAAAATAACCTTTGAAATGTTTTTCATCAAAATGAGTGAAATAGCAGGAATAATAGATGATGTAGGATTTGTATCCAGTATAGTTTCCTGCTCCTCCAAATGCTTTTGGAAATGCTGATTGATTTGTAACAAAGCTTGAAATGTCACCAGGAGGAATGAATGAAAAATACACCACTGTAATGTATGTTGAAGTTGAAATTGGCTCAAAGTTTTAACCTTTAGAGGTGCTTTTTGCTTTCTTCTGTTTCTTTAACTTTTCACAGCAGTCAAATAATAGTTGGAAAGAGAACTGGGAACGAAATGCGCATAGAGGAAATTAATAAGTTATGCTCTTATTTTTGGCACATTTACAAGAGAGACGTGCAGAAACTCCAGTTCAATGACAAAAGAGGATTGCTCTGTTGTTCGTTTTGGTGAGGAGGGATGCTGCGCCGCAGCGTTCTGACGGAAACGTGGCCTGGCTGCGTTTTGCGGGTCGTTTTCCGACAGCGCCCGCAAGCAGGCTGCTCTGCCGCCCAGGCTGCGCGGAAGGTGCCTCTGCGTCTTGCTGGAGCTTTTCCGTTTAGGATAGGCAGGGTGATGGGATGGTGCCGGGGCTTTTTAGCAGGACAGGATTGTTCGTGTCTCGGTCAGTGGCTGAAACTGAGCCGGGAGAGCGAGAGCAAAGCCCTGGCAGTGTTTCCTACCCAGCTGGCTTTGTTGGTTCAACTCAAAGTGCAGTATATCAGTGAGCTGGATATATGTTTGTGGATGAATAATAACAAGGGCTTTGCCTGCTCTAGAATTTGCAGTAATTGAAACCGCAAAATTAGGTAAACATTGCTGGAAATCCGGCCAATTTCTGATACAGCAAGAAGACCCTTTGGGGACGTGAAGGCTGCTCCCAGGCCGCCGGCTCGGCTGCGTCTTGTCCTCGCACCCTTTGCTTGCTGGTTGTATTCCAGTCTACACAGCGCTCAACATTTTTCATTCTCCAGGTTAGAAATGTGTGGTGCCTTGTAGGGTTTGCTTCTCTCTTCCCCTCCCTCACCCCCCTCAATGAATTTACTCACCGGAGTATAAAAAAATAATAAAAAAAGCCTCAGGTCTTATCTCACTGAAATTAGTTTGTGATTGCTCCTGGCTGGAGGAAGATTTACAACATCTGGAGCTGCAGCGTTGGGGAGACAATTTGTGGCTCTTTGGGCCTCACTCTCCCGTCTTGTTCCCTCAGTAACCGCTGATATTTGGGCAGTGCAAAAGCAAAATGGGAGCCCAGCAGCAAGCTGTAGCTGAGCGCCTTTTACAGTCGCTTCGAAATAACTTTGCCCAAGCACACCGAGCTGTGTCATCCTCCCTGCGTCGACAGTAGCCGTGAGGTTACATCGCTTGGCCCGTTCCCAGTGCTGACCGCAGAATAGGGTAAAAGTGCTGTCAAATGTGGTATTACATCTTTTGCACGGGATTTTGTGGGAGAAAAACAGGGCCCTTCATCCAGCTCCCTCTCCTGCTGCCCTGAGGGCTGCTCCCTGTGCCACGATGGTGGTGTGATGGGAGGAGAGGGGGGGAAGCAAGAGGTACGTGAGCAATACCGTGTCCTCATGTTCACATCATGGCTTTCAGGTAACACTAGAAAAAAAAAAACAACACACAAGTTCTGAAGCTCCACTTCATGTCTGCATTGAAACTTGCTTCCCCCCTCAGAGATGGAGTAACCAAACCCCTTACTGGAGCGCGTCTGGGCACGCTGAGGTCAGGAGGCAGCTGCTTTGCAAAGGAGCAAAACTCCTGCAAGTGCTCTGGCTTAATCCTGGGTCTGTAATTATAGGGCTCGCTCACCTTGTTTCTAGGATTTTTTTTTTTTTTTTTTAGCAGAAAAAGGCTCAAAATGAATCCACCTGTCTCATTTCAGCCTCATGATATGTTTGTTCAACATGAAAAAATCAATGTTGAATTGGAATTTTGTGGGGAAGGAGAAGATCCGTGGAGATTACATTTCTTTTTCAATGCAATTTCATGTTTTACTGCTGCATAGACTAGCTAGTTAATAAGGTATCCTTGAATATAAGGTCCATATTCTATTTATTGTTGTGCTGGTATGTAAAATCAATCCCTGTAATTTTTATCGGTGACCATGTGCTATCTTTGGTATCATTATAACTGTGTCTGTCGTTGAATGACAGCAGCCAATAAGCGTTTTTGTAATTCTGATCACCCGTCAAAACACACAGGGCAGGTCCTTGCGCCTGTTGCCCTTCTCTGCCGTTCGGGTGGTTCCTCGGAGCCGTTGTCTGCCGGCTTAGTTTGATGAAGAAACGTGCTTGGCCCTGAGCCGGGGTGCAGCTGGGACGGGCACGGAGGGGCTGCGCAGTGGCAGAGCATCGCCTTTCCCCGAGACTCCTTCTGCACCCCCACAACCGTCCCTTTGGTCTTAACGAAATCCCTTCTCCCTGGGATCTAACGGGAGCCCGCAGAGGCACCTGGCAGTAATTGCTCCCCTGACTTGGTCTGGGGATAATGGGCAGTTACGGTACTTTGGTGCTTGGCTGGGGAAAGGTGATAAGGGGAGGAAACAACCGCGTCCTTTGGAGAAGCAGCATGCCGTGTCCTGGCTCTGTCTGGGATTTTGTCTGATCTGGAGAGTGAAAAGGAGATGACTTAAATGCAATTTGAGGGTGATAATTGTCCTGAGAACCTGACTGGGGTGGAAGCAGGCGGCTGGACGGAGATCAGTCCTGGGCTTCCCGGGTGCATTGGCCAAAAGATTTCAGGAAAAGCCAGGAGAGCCCCTCCATAAGCCACCGGACCGGCTATAAGGGCTCGATCCTTCACCTTTTGAAGTCCCTATGAGTTAAATTAGTTATAACACTTGATTACCTATTTAGCTTTCAGCATATGATTAAAAAGGTTTGATTATGGAATTTAAACTCAGATTAATTTAGTTAGGGCACCACAACTAATGACATTTACATGTATTAGCTTTAGATATCAAAATCTAAGTATGTCATATAATCTCCACCATGCCTGTAGTAAGAAATACCTACTATATATTAGACCCGTAGAAACTCAGTTTAGTATGTAGTGCTCATGAAGAAAAAAATTGCTTTTACCTGCATACATTAAATTTCTCTTCCCTTGGCTGATAATCCTCTGCATGTTAGTCTCACGACTGCTTTAAAGATTTTTGAATTAATATTGAAATTACTCATTTGAGTAGTAGAAGCATCTGTTTCAGTATTACATCCTTGTCTGGTATTTCTTCATTATATATGGGATGATGTACTAGAAATGCACTTAAAATGCAGATTATAAAAACACCACAAAGGCACAAAAAACATTTGTTGGAAGAGTGCTCTGTGAATCTGTATGCATTTCTTTTAAAAAAGATCACATATAGATGCGTAATGTTCATTGTTGCTTCTTCCCAGGGCCACAGGCATTAACTGGCGAACGGCCGCAAAGGGGGCGGTTGCCGGTAGCCGGCTCTGACGTGGTTGTGGGTCAGAGGATTATGGCTTTGGTCAGTGGGAGTCAGGGTTCAGAAGATGGGGAGCAGGAAAGCTCGATGGTTGGAGCGAGTCCAGAGGAGGCCACGGAGATGATCCGAGGGCTGGAGCAGCTCTGCTGAGAGACGGGCTGGGAGTTGGGGTGTTCAGCCTGGAGAAGGGAAGGCTGCGGGGAGACCTTCCAGCAGCCTCCCTGTCCCTGAAGGGGCCTCCAAGAAAGCTGCAGAGGGGCTTTGGACACGGGCATGGAGTGACAGGACAGGGGTGATGGATTTACACTGACGGGGGATTTAGATCAGATATTAGGAAGAAATGCTTCGCAATGAGGGTGGTGAGGCGCTGGCACCGGCTGCCCAGGGAAGCTGTGGCTGCCCCAGCCCTGGAAGGGCTCACGGCCGGGTCGGACGGGGCTTTGGGCAACCTGGGCGGGTGGGAGGTGTTCCCACGGAGGTGAAACTTGATGATCTTTAAGGTCCTCTCCAACCCAAACCCATCTATGATTCCTTGGTGACCACAGACCCAGGCTAAGTAAGCTTGGGCTGTCCAACGGAGGAAGGTCTTAAGTCAGCTGTAAGACATGCAGGGCTCACTGGATGGTGGTGGCAGCGGTGGAGGGAGTTGTGGTGAGGTACCAGGAGGAGGTGGATGCCCTCAGCTCCCAGCAAGCCCTGGCAGGGCTGTGGGGCACGGCGAGGACTGCACCCCACCGACGGCTGACAGATAAACCTCTGCTGTAAGGGAATCCTGCAGTTCAGCAGCACTGGACTTCTGGTTACGAAATCGATTGGCTGGGGGCGGAGGATTTTGGGTGCAAGTTCAACGATGTAGGACGAGGGCCGATACCCACGTGGACGAGAGGGTTGTGCTCAGTGCTGTGGGGTGGCTGTGTAGGGGCAATACGATCATCACAGCTCCAGGCTTAGAAACCAGTTTCTTGGCCGACCTTGGAGAGCCTTCAGTGAAGACTAAATCTTTTGTGCCTAAAGACAAAAGGCTTATACTGAGTTTTATGTGAGCTGTAAAGCACTGGGCCATTGTTAGGGCTCAAGGTATGTTTTGGGTTAGGGTTCAGAATAGCATCTTCAGGAACCCGTTTTACTCTTGATCCTCTAAATCCCTGCCAGGGATAAAAGGCTTATAGTCAGTTAGCAAATGGTAGTGATGGCTCCCTGGGCTGTTGTTAGGCCCACGTTTGGTGCAGATATTCGATGAATTTTCAGAGAAACAAAGTGCTCAAGAACTTGATTCATGGATGGATCTTGGTCCATGTTTTATAGGTCTTCAAGGAACCACCAGAAACCCATTTTTTCCTGCTCTTTGTTTTGAAGCCTAATCCTATGGTATGTGAACTGTTGGCATAAGCTCAACTCAGAAGGAAATACGATCCATTTGTCAAGGAAAGTAGCTGCACGTATTTCAGCCCTACAACCCTCCAGGCTTTCAGGTATTACCCAGTAAAACAAGCTAGTCCACTCTCGCCTTTTGGAACCCCAAACCCAACTTTAAGTTTGTTTCCTCCTTAGAGTTCACTCTGTACCTTTTTCTCCTTCTGGAAGAATTCCTAGTCCCAGGACCCTGGTCTGGCTGGGCAAAATCCTGCCCCTATCGCCCCTTTCTGAAGTGGAGCCCTGAGCCAAGCTCAAGGTCACTGCAGTTCCAGCCTGCCAAGCTGCCCACTGGGAATGTCCTTCCACCCACTCCCCCGTGGCTCCTCCTGTTCTGCAGCTTCGCTCCTGCTCATCCTCAGTGCCTCGAAGTAGTTACAGGCTTTGCATTTGTTCGAGGAGAGGCAGTTGCGTGCCAGAAATGGGGAAGAGAAGAAGGAAGCGGGAGGAAACACGAGAAGTGTGAGAATGAAGGATGGAAGGAATTTTTTGGAGGGGTTTCTCATGTTTCCCAGCCTCCTGTGGTTGCTCCACCTCTCCTCGAGGACGCACGCTTCACAGCTGAGAGCCACTGGTCTCCACAGCCTGAGGTTTTCTTGGCTTGAAATTCTGATCCGGGCAAAATCCCAAACATCTACTCATTTAGATTAGTAAATCTGAGAGAAATTAAAGATGAAGATGTATTAGCAGAGTCTTTAGCTTCTGTGTAATACTGGTGCACACCTATGATTTTGTCATTACATCAGTTCTTGAGAAGCAGAAATTGCTTTCAGTAATTTAATCCTTACTCTATTTTATTGCATTCTTGTGTTGCTTCCTTGACCCCCCATCTCTTTACTGAGTTATAATAGGATTTTACAAATTTTCCTTGAACATCTACATCTTCAGGAATATGAAATATCCATCCTCTTTCACTCATAACCAAACATGAAAACTGGGTTTACATATACAGTTCATGGAGCTTAAGGCTGGCGAGGACCATCTGATCGTCTGTTCTGACCTCGCCTGTGTCACGGGCTATACATTCCTGCCTCCTGACCTTGTATTGACTGCAGTAGCTTATATTTAATTAAAACAAGTCTTAGGTGAAGGCATCCAGCTTTCATTTGGAGTCTGCAAAAGATGGACAACACTCAGCTTTCCAATGTGATTTGTTAATGACTAGCATTGACAAGTATTTATGCTTTATTTTTGGGAGTTTATCCATCTTACAATATCTTTAAATACCGTTTCCTGTTACTCCGTTCGTTTTCTCCAGCAAAACACTCTCATTCTCTCCACGCAGACCCAGGCTGCCTGCACCCATCCTCTTCTGTCATTGCCTGGAAGAGGCTCTCTCCAGCCACAGCGGCAACCTTGTGCCAGATTTCTGCACTTTCTCCGTTTTTTCCGTTCGTTTTAAAACGTGTGATGGGAGAGGCATGGAGAGCGGGCCAGTGCTGCGGCCGGAGGCGAATCCGCTGCTGCAGGTCGGGGCTTCAGGGGCAGGTCCTGGGGCAGTGCCTGGGGCGGCGGGGGGCTGGCACTCTTTGAAAGCTTCTTTTAAAGTAAATGGGATTTTTTGCCCCACAAGTCACTAACGTCCATTCTTTTGGTTTATCGCAAGCCAGTTTAGTTTGGTTCAAAGCAAAATATTCTCATTGTTTTTTTTGGGGGTGGGGTGGAATGTTTTAATGATCTTGAAAGTTGGTTTCTGTGTCAGGTATGGATGATAAAAAAGGGCCAGGCTCACATGCTGTCCTTAAACAGCTGCTTCTGTTGCCACCATCAAAGGCAGAATAGCGTGCTGGATGGGCCACTGGTCTAATCCAGAAGAATTGTTTTTATATTCTTATTTTAGGATCTAAAACTTGCATTCTAATAACTTTCTAGTGACTCTCACGAAGTACTAGGGCTTCCTCCACACAGCCCGTTCCAGCTTGCCCAAGGGCAAGGACTTTCATTTTGGCCTGCTATGCACACTGCTTTTCATCAAGCATAACGTGGCACCACACTTAATTAAAAATATACACTCCACTGCCAGTGTTGGAGCAGAGCTGAGTTCATATCCCGAGTTCCGCTTCAAAGGAAATCATTATGGGAAATCATGTATTTTGTATTACTGTCCTTTATGTAATGGTTAATGCCAGTGATTATTATAGAGCAGCAAAACATCTCTTATATTCTGCCCTTTAAACAAAAGGATTTAAAGATTACCGGCCCATTAAAAATCATCCTCCCGTTTAGAAAATAAATAAAGGCTCATATCTCTTGCTGTGCAATTCAGAATGGGATATTGAATGCTTCAAAGTTTTTCAAGAAATGATACTGTCACGTGTCATTAAGCACTTCTCCATCGTGAATAAGAGTATCATCAACGTGAACGTTACCGAGAATTGCCCCCTAATCCCCACGGCCAGCCTGCCCTACCTGCAGAAATCCTGGCGCCACGTCGAGTCTTAAAGGTACCGATTCAGTGAAGGCAGTTGTGATGGCGGTTAATGCAACGTGCATGTGTGCGCCCGGGCCTCCTTTTTACCATGGAATTACATCCCAGCTGTTCGTCGTAAATCTGACTCAGCTCCCGCTCTTCTACAGCCCGGGCAGCGTCCGTGTTCCTGCAGAGCCAGCCCCACTGCCTGCCCCCAAAGTCCCCGTCAGCCCCAGAGTCCCCAGGGTTCCCCTCCGTGCCGGGTCGGCGAGGTGCCCGTGTCCGGCGGGGAGGCCGGTGACCGGTGCCACCTGCATCTTGCCCGTTCCTGTACCCGAGGAGTAGGTGGGCAGCGTCACACCCGGCCGCTGGCATTGCAGCCCGTCACGTTGCAAAAAGGATTGCGCGTTTGCAGCGGTTCTGAAACCCAGCCGGTTCTCTGCCGCGCAGCCCTGGGGTGAACGTCCATCGGCTGAAGAGCTGGCATCCCCTTCTCCCGCGAAGGCTGCCTCTTCTTCGGCGCGCTGTGGAAACGGCTCACCTGCGGCGAGGGCAGGGGAGCGACTTTACCGGGGAGCGTAACAGCGTCCCTGTGCAAGTCAGACACGCAGGGTTCTCCGGGGTTCTTCAATGGCCGCGTTTCTTGTGAAAAGTAACTTTTTTTCTGACTGTTCCCAAAACATGTTTAGATGATGGTTCAATGTTATTTGTAAAAATGGTCCTGCTGGCACCTACGTTTGAGACGTCTGTGAGGTTCCCTCCCAAGCGCACAGGTTTGCAGTCCTGGTGGCATTGTTTTCAGCCTGACACCCAAAGCGGTCCGAGGGCTGGGCTGGCCCCTTTGCCGCCCGTGTCTGGTCGCGTTAAGCCAGCCCGTAGCGCTGCCCAGGCCGGGTCCCAGGGGCAGCACGGCCGCAGCTCCCAGCTGTGGCTGCAGGGCAGCGCTGTGACCCACCCGAGCAGACCCACACCTGGGGCGAGTTAGAACCCCAGCAGCGTTTTCTTAGTCCTCAGCTGGGTGTGGGAGGGTGCTTCACCCCCGCAGGCTTCTGGGCAAGCCAGGGTGTAGCTGAGAGATGTGGTGGAGCCCCTTCGTCCTTCCTCTTGCGTGCAGAGGTGCTGCCTTTTCAAAACCAGCTAGCTGGTAGTGCGCTGCAGGTAAGACTTGGAGGTTATTCTGATTTCACCATGTAATCTTGCTGATAATAAGCAAAACATGTTTGGGGGGGTTTTGGGTTTTTGGATTTTTTCTGGCAGTGAAAGGGATGCCTAGAAAAACAAGAGCATTAAAAATAGCAACGGAGAATCTGCTGTGCTCCTTGCGGCCTCTGTATTGTAATGCTATTAATAATGTGCTGCAGACGTCCACAGAGCTTCGGCTCCTTCCTCCTGCAGGTGCCAAGAAGCAATAGATAACCCAGCTTCATCAAACCTGTGCTGCCACGCAAAACCAAATAGGCACCTGCACGTTTATATGCCAACAGATAAGTATGTTGCTACAAAGCCTTTAATGCAAATAAAGGGTTATTCTGCTGTAATATTGTTGGATCAGTGCAATTGTCTGTTTTAATAAACTCTTTAAAGGGGCTTTAAAGTCCCGAGTTGAATTTTGGGTGTAAGCCCTGCATTACAGGTGCCTCTTCTTCTGGGGTCCGTATTCGCATGCTCAGCTGACAGACTGCTGCTGGGAGGTGGGGCCGTGCCCTCGGGGCTGCGTCTTCAGGGACCGCAGCCATCGTTGCGGAGGTGCCTTGGCAAGCTGTCCCCCGGTGTAGAATCGCGGTGTTCTCTGCGCAGCGCTGTTCTTGGTCCGTGTGTACGTAAGCACTTCGGTTAAGTAGAAAAAGTAATATTCTATTCATTTAAATATTGTAACATCTGACACAGCTGCAGCACTCCAATATTAATGGCTCACTTGAGGCTAATTCTTCTACTTGAAGGGCTTTTTCTATCGCAAATTCATCGTGCAGGCATCAGGCAAAGAGTTATCATTCACTTTTTTTGTCATGAAGGACAGATATTGATATTCTCCCACGATGTGACAATAGATCCCCTTATCAGCGCTGCTTAGCATACAGGCTTGTGCAGAGTGGTGGCTACGCCGTGGGATTGAGAGGCCCCACATAGCTGCAGAGGGCTCCTCTTTCTTGTAGAGCAGTCGCAGGAACGCTCGGGAGTTACATCTCTAGCCTGAAAATCTGGATTTTTATCGACTGTTGTGTTCTTCATTCCTGTGTCTAGCAGAGTAGGTATTTTGGTCTGCGTATAGTAAGCTCCCAAGCTTTGAAATCGCTTGCGTGTTAATTGGAGACAAGGACAGACGTCTGTGGGTAGCCCAAGGCATTGCTCGTGGGGCGAGGAGGACCAGAACGCGGCGGCTCCTGGCCCGCAGAGCTGGGCTTAACTTGCAGCTCCTCCCCGGTCTCCCAGCGAGACTTTGAACAAGTTGCCGAGACTCGCTGTGCTCTTATTTTTCATTGGTGAAATGCACAAAATAGCGTCTTCCTCTTCACGTGCAATTCCCTCACGTGCTGACGATGGCTGCTGTGGGACAGAAATCCTTTTTGGCAGGTATTTACGTGGGTAGCACAGCGGGCGCTTCCCTCGGTTGGGGTCTGGGCTGCAACACCGCAGCTTGGAGGGCCCGCGGCCCCGCTGCCGGCCTCTCAGGGCTTGCCCGGCCCCAGGGATGCCACTGAGACCGCGTGTGGGAGGTGAACATCTCCCAGGCTGACAGCTTCTTGCAGGCTGCGAGCAGGACTCCAGCCCCCCTGCTTCGGGAGCCGGACGGGGCAGGGGCAATGCTCTCCTGAATCCCAGCCTGCATCCCAGGCTCATCTAAAATGCAAGGCAAGGTATCGTGAAAAAGCCAAGCCTGTGTGGTTTCTGAGAAGTCCAAGAACGTTCTCCGCTGTTAGCGTCCCGGGTTTGCTTAAGAAAGTATCTAGTAAACGCCAGTAAAATTAATGAACTGCTTTTGGCTGGTGGGTCTCCAGTGATGGGTGATTTGGAGTAGCAAAGAACACGCAGTCTTGGTGCTGCCAGCCAAGGTCTGAGCGTTATTATGTAGGGCAGAATTGATTGATTTCCTTGTCTAAATTATTTGCAAGCTTAGTCATTACTTCGGTAGCTGATAATTTCACTGGAGCTTGGGACCTGCGATATTACGGCTTATAAAAGTTTAACCATCAGTGAACTCTTAGGCAATAAATCACTGCGGTGCTTTATTGCTCTGAAAACTTCCCTGACGCACGTGGCTGAAGCGCCAGGAGAAGGGGGAGGATGCAGGTGCAGCCCTTGACGCTGAAACGTCCCAGCGAGTTTCGGGATGCGCAGCCTGATCCGGGGCAGCCCTTACGCCTGGGTCCGATTTTAAGCTTGTCCTCTTCGCGTCGTCGCTGCGGCGCTCTGCGGGGCTCGGATCCCGCTCGGCAGGCGACGCGGGGGTTACGGTTCTGCAGGGGTTTTTCTGCCGGCCCCGCGCGTTGGCGGTGAGGCCCCTGTCGGCTCTTGGGTGAGAGCACCTGGCTTGCCAGAGCTTGCCCAAGGGTGGGGGGCGGTGGCCTCAACAAGCAGGAGCAGTGTCAGGGACTGTCTCCGCGGGGACACGGGTGGGTTTCAGACCCCATGGAGCTGGGCCGGGGCAAGCTTGCAGCGTTGGTTTGACTTTGGTTCTGGTTTTTGTTTGTTTGTGGTTTGGTTTGGGTTTTTAATTTATACTTGGCTATTTTTCTGCTTTTCACTTCAGAAAGCCATGTAGCTGTCTGCAGAGAGCACCGCAAAATTATTTAAAATTTCTGAGACAGCAGAGCTTGGACTGGTTTGTAGGCAATACATTTATTTAAGAATACAGATATATTTGTAATCCAGCGACTGCAGCTTTGTACTGAGCACTGTCCTGTGAAGCACGTGCCTGCTGTGCTGAGGTTTGGGTCGTTTTGGGAGGGGGTTGTTTAGTTTTGATTTTTGGTTTTAGTATCTTAGCGAGGCTTTAACTAGCGGTGGGTAAGGTGGTGAGTTCATTTAAACGCAAGGTGTGCTCAGGTCTAGAGTCACCCGAAATAGCTTTCATCTGGCGTGACTGTCGGCTGATTAGAAAACCTTTGATTTCTGCAGTTTTAAGAAGCTCACGCTAAATGTAATTAAACTACTTGGCAGAAAAATGGAAATTTTTAAAAATTCAGCGAACGGTGTAACTGGATTCCCTGATCGGGTGGGCGCTGCAGGTGCCCTGTGTACCGCCCCTCGTGCTGACCTGCCTTCTCGCTGAGGGGGACCCTCATGGCGCCGCACGTTTCCTCCTGGAAAACGCAGGTTTTTCCGCTCGCGGAGCGGCCCGGGGCCCCTCCTCACGCAGCCCCTGCAAAGCTCCCCTGGCCCTCTTACTACAGTCAACAGTCATTTTTCATTAGTTTTAGTTATTGAGAGGAAGGAGTAGAAATAAAATGCAACTAAACCACGTTCTGTAGCCTGGTAAATATTTTTTGTGCTTGGACTGGTAGTTCTTGGTTACGCTTTTACAAACCTACATTTCAGAGGTGCTTTTCTACGTAGATAGTACAAGAAAGCTTCAGTACTTTTAGGAAATCAGATTTCCTTCTGACAGCTGATCTGGAATCGGTGCCTCGCAGGCTGATGGGAGCGAAGCGAGATGCCATTCATTTCCTCAGAAGTTACTGCAGTGTGTCAAAAAAAAAATGCTATTTTTTTTATAGCATACGGAATGGTACGTGCCTTCCTTTATAACATGACCTACATAAAGACAGTGTCAAAGCTATCATTGTTACATGCTGGAGGTTCTGCCTTTCTGGGCTTATTCAGAAAAAAAATCCATTTTTTTCATAGCAGGCTTGCATGAACATGGAGTGCAGAGTCCGGCCCTGCCAGCCTGCCTGGCTCTGGGAGGGCATGGATCCGCTCCTCTCGGTAATGCCCTGCAAATGAGATTCCATGCCACGATCATTGTAAGAGCTGGGCTGATTTTTCTCATGGCAAAAAATAATAATAATTTTTAAAAGACTAGGAAAAAGTAAAATGGTAGCTGTTAAAATTCTACTATTATTGTTCATTTCTCGTCTGCAAGGTGTCTCCCCAACCCATCTCTCCTATTTCTCCATTCTGGTTGCAGCTGTAAGACCCAATTTATTAAACCGCAAGTCCATAGTAAATATCTCGATAATCCGTCAAGCCAGCACCAGGTGAAAGCTGCTAACGGTTAAAAACCTCCTGACTTTATAGAGCAATTTTCCATATGTAGTACGTTCTGCCTGCTCCTCACGGAAAGCGCAGATTTATACCAGCATATGGTCATCTGGAAAGCAGCTTTTTGATCCTGAGAGTCTGAAGTGGGAACCCGGTGGTGGCATTTCTGCAGGAGTTTCTCTGACAGAGGCACTGAACTGCCAAGGGGCTGGAATCCCGGGTGTGCCGAGGGGGATGTTGCACGGGGGGCTCGTCTGGGACGTTGCTTCAGCAAAGACGTCGCCTCCAGCTCTTCCGTGCATAAACTGGGTCCGCTCCGAGGGCCAGGACGGGCTGGAGGGGCAGGAACGGCCCTTCGCCACATTCATCAAGGAGCTGAAATTGCTGCGTGGTAGCACTCGTGGAGGCCGCACCGAGCGGTCGGAGGGACGGCAGTGGCGGAAAGGTGGTGGTGGGCTGGCGGGGACAGCCCGAGCGCCGACCGGGAGGGAGGAGGAGAGATCGCAGCGGCGGTGCGTGAAGGCAGCAAGAAACGGGCATCGGCGCGGGTTGCAGAACAGCTCCCCACCGGTGCCCTCCTTCCTCGGCGCCGCCCGCGCCTTGCTCTCGTCAGACGATGCTCTGCTCCGCGGCAGGCTACGGCCCCCCGCGCCGGCCGTTAGGTGCCGCGTCATTTGCAGCTCGCGACTGCCAGTTGCCAATTGCAATGTATTTGTTAGCACAGGGGATTTCTCCTGACAATTTAACGATGCTGATTCAGCTCTCTGGTCTGGAGGAAGCCTGTTTGGTCTCTGTCTGGAGCAGATCTACCCCTCAGGATATGGGAAAAGTTTTGATGGGCAAAGACTGTTTCTGGTCAGGAACCAATTTCCAGAGAGCTTTGCTGGGCCTGCCAAAGCACTGGAAACATGCTAGGAATGTAGAGGGTATTTTCTCACGTTTATTTCTGTGCGTTCAATGGGAGGGAATAATCATTAGAAACTTGAAAGTTAGCATGTTTTCTTACCACCTGTGGAATTACTCATTAATATTAGAGTTTATTGTGTAAATTACCAGCACAAGAGATGACTGGGAACCTGCAGTTAAACTCCCTCACGAGGCTGCGCAGTCCTCCATAAATCTTTTGAATTGCACTCTCCAAGCTTATGATGTATTTAGAGCCCCTTGAGCAAATTACAGATTTGCATTAATTCCCTATAATTTCCTGTATAAGCACAGAGTTGTTATTTGTTCTGGTTTATTATAAAAGTTCTTCAATATATATATAGAGAGAATTAAATGGCACTAATTAACCTCAGTTCTGGTAGTGGGTCTGGTTTCACTTACATTGAGAAACCCTAGCCTTCCATTCCCATTCCCGATTCTCATATAATATTACCATTACCGCACACACGGTTCACAACAAAGTCGTCACCATTCGTCTGCCTTAACTCCTTCAGTTCTGTCCTGGTGCCCGTGACGGTTGGTGCATCTCTCTGTTAGCTGGAGTTATTGGAGGCGCTCACCGTTCGTCCTGGCACGGGGCATTCATCCAGAGCCTTGAAATACTTTTAGCTCTTTCTCTGCTCTTTCTGTTCTGTCTACATAATTAAAGGAACTGAAATCTGCAAAGATGGACACCTAATGAACTCAGAGATAAAGATGTCTACTCATATTTATTTCTCCTGCAAGATATATTCTTTATAAATCCTTCATGGCACATTAAAAATTGACTCTTCCTTGTCTCAGTGAACAAAATAATTGTGCATCACCAAATTTCTCCTTCGAAAGCACAGAATGGATTGTTCTGGCACTTTACTCAATATTTAGTTAAATTCAGGGGTTTTTTTTAAAGGAAAAAAACCAACCTGTTTTTTTTTCTTTTTTTTAAAAAAAGAGAAAAACTCATTCTGATGTATGAGGAACCCAGGAACTTCAAACCTGCAGTTGGCTTAACAGCACCAAGCAGTTTCTGCAAGGATGCTCTACGGAGCGTGGCTAACGCAGGCTATTAGGAAAGGTAGTTAGGAAATGCATCAATATTTAGAGACCATGACTGAAGAGCCTCATTTTAAAAAAGTACTACCTATAGACAATAAAAGTGTATTGTTGAAATTAACAAGTCTGGACTTAAAGAAAGCATTAACCTTGCCTTGATTGCAAGTGCTCGTTAGCCATGGCACAGCCCTTGTTTTATGGGCCAGCACTTAGCATGCGATGAATGCCGCATGCTTCCCTGCCGTCATTCCCTCGGCCGGCCAGGAATCGCCAGCCACAGGTTTGCTGAACACAGAGTCTTTCAGAAGGAAGGAAAAGGTGATTTTTCTAGTGTTTGAAGGAAAATATGAATGCATACCTCATGCTGTAGCTCTAAGTCACCTGAAATTTTCCTTTAATTTTTTTTGAGTGCAGGTTGATAAATGACTGGTCTAGAGAAAATGCAGAATTCCAATGGAGCTTTAGCAAGTGTAGTATGTTTAAGAGAAAGGTTAAGTAACAGGACCTGCACTGTAACAGAAACTTTGCCACTCTTGCCATCCTCTCCTTTGGACTGTGTGGTGGGGTGTTTTGCTTCTGTTCGTGAGGACGCTGTCTGTAGACATGCCTTCTTCCCAGTGGTCCTTGGAGAAGGTAAGCCAAGAAGAGCCCCATACTTGGAGCAGATGATGTTTGTATTTGCAGCAGTATTTAGCTCTGGAGGTGGCCATCTCCAGCAGAGGCAAGAGGGCAGTTTGGAGGCTCAGGTAGTCATGTGGCTGGTTATCCTAGTGAAGCGCCAGGCAGCTGAGAGGGTGGGGAAGACTCTTCCCGTCACCTGGAGCACCGCAGCACAAGTTCCCTCAACCACGTGCTGAAATTTGATTAAAGCACGTTGCAGATAGTGTGCTGGTAATGGAGCGATTTATAGAATCATAGAACTGTTTAGGTCGGAAAAGACCTCCAAGCTCAGCGAGTCCAGCCCTTAACACAGTCACCCCCCCCCCTGCCGAGCCCACCACTGACCCACGGCCCCCAGCGCCACGTCTGCACGGCTTTTCAATCCCCCGGGACGGTGACCCCCCCTGCCCTGGGCAGCCTGTGCCAGGCCCTGGCAGCCCTTGGGGGAAGAAATGGTTCCTGACCCCCAACCGAAACCTGCCCTGGCGCAGCTCGAGGCCGTTTCCCCTCGTCCTGTCGCTGTTCCTGGGGAGCAGAGACCGACCCCCCGGCTCCAGCCCCCTCTCAGGCAGCTGCAGAGCGAGAAGGTCTCCCCTCAGCCCCCTCCTCTCCAGGCTGAGCCCCCCCAGCTCCCTCAGCCGCTCTCCCAGCCCTTGTGCTCCAGCCCTGCCCCAGCTCCCTGCCCGCCTCTGGACACACATTTATTTAGTACAGGTTTGTTCTGAACATCTTTCAATATGAAGGTAAAAAAATCAACCAACATAATTTCCACATAGGCCATAAAATGGCATCAAGGTGTAATGTTTAGTGTCTTCCAACGGATAATCCAACCAATGATACTTCAGAAATGCTATGTCGGTGTGAGGGCGTGCGTGGGACTGTGGAGAGAGAAACGGCAGCTTTAAAATGTTCGTGGTAAATGCCTGCCGTCATAGGCTTAGCTTTCATCATATAAATAAGGTAATCTTTTTTGTGGTAGATTTAACACAAGATTGAAAAAGAAATGAAATGTGTCAATTTTATCATATCACAACACATTTCTGGGAGTGCTTAAATAGAATGAAATACATAATAATGTATAATATTGAAGGAAAATGGGATTTTTCTCTTTCTTATTCTTTTTTTTTATGTGAAAATCTTGAATTAAAATTAAATTATTAAAAAGGGAAGAAATATTACCAATGTTGAGTCTTTTGAAAATCATATCTCGGGACCTAGCAAAACACAGGATTAACTTAAGTCTCAATATTTTACAATTTAATTAAACTTTGTCTCAGGAAAAGGTGGGGATCAGCCTCTGAGGTATATCTAGGTAGTGCTTTGAGACTTCTTTCTTCCACTGCCAAAGCTTTAAATATGTGTGTGTATGTGAAGAGAGAGCCAAGTGTGTGAAGAAATAGATTCACCTCGGGGCCAGGACCCGAAGGACGTCACTGCCACCCGAGATTGGAGGCAGCAGCGTCGGGAACGAGCGGGGTCCTGTTAAATCTGAAATCTCGGTGTGGCCTCACGCGATCAGTCATTCAGCATGGTTGTTCCTCAGTTTGGCTGAGATACTTGGGAGCACTGGTCCTAATTCACAGCCTGCGTGCCTGGCCGTGTGCGGGTGTAGATCGAAGAGTGGCCAAAGGTCCTGGGGAGGAGCAGCACAGCCTTTGCGCCACCATTTTGAAGCCTTCTCCTGCTTTGCTCACCAGAGATGGTTCCGAGGAGAGGACATAGGCGACCGGCAGGTCTCTGGTGCTCCTGTCCGGGATGCTTGGCCACCGCAGCTACGCAGCCTGGTCATGCAACTTGGCAAGAAACCCAAAGGTTTAGCCAGGGATGTTGTGCCAAAACGTGACGTGTCACGTCACCGCGATTTGATGTGGTGTGGTGCACGCTGTGTGCACCAGCTCCCGTGAACGCTGGTGATGCAGGCATCGGTGACGCAAAATACTGAGTGAATTAAAAAAAGTGAAAAATGAGAATTTTATTTTAAGAAGAAGCTGGGATTTGTTTTGAAAATAACGTTTGGCCATAAGGAAGACTACCTGGGCAAGAGATGCCATCAAAATCGATACGCTTTAACCCCACAGAAGATTTGTCAAAACAGCACTTTTTAGATGAAATCTTTCAACAAAGACTTTCGCCAGCTCTAGCTTACATCCTTGTTTTCTACCAAGGATCTGTGGTACCTTTTTGCAGCTAAATGGGCGGCGGGCACGTGTATAGGGTGTTACGGGGGCTGCATTGAGGTTCAGCTCCCCGCTGACAGCTGATGGTGTGTTTGACCCCTTACAGCCCGGATGGGGCCCTTGGACCCGCCGCAAGGCGCGTGCATCCCCCTCGGCTATAGGGCAGCTCTGCGCTTAAATAAACACCTGCTCCTCGCTTGCAGCATGTGGCTTTGTGGTGCCATCGGCGCTCAATCGCGGTGTTTGAGGGAATGCCATTTTTAATAAATAATCATGCTTCCCTAATGTATTAAATTGTTAAATGAATTAACCTAACTTTCTGCAGAATATGTTTTAAAACAAATTTTATGCCTGCAATACGGGCATATGCTGAAATCTATGGGGAGGAACTCAATAAAATGCTGGCAGCCTGGGGATTTATTATTTATGTAATTTTTTAAGGTTTTCATCTTTCTGGAGCCTGTAAGCAGATGGGCTTACAACATTTGATTTCCCTGGATCCTAATTAAAGCTGGGAACATTAAAGTTAAGGCATTAAGTGACCATTACTTAATTTTTCTCCCATTAAGATTTTTTTTTTTTTCCTTTTTTCACTCTCTTCAGGACTGCACTGATGTTTCATTTACTTTGACAGCATTTTGCAGTTGTAATGGGAAGTGAAGCAGCGTTGGGATTGATACGGCATTTCTGAAAACGTGCAGGTCAAATTGCCTTGTGCAATATTTTCGTAGTGGCCGTGGCGCCGGTGGGTCGGGGTCGGTGGGTGCTGGCGCTGCCGGCCTGACAGCAGCATTGGGCGCTTCACAAGCACGAGCTCTTCTGTCCCCATCACCCCCGTGAGGCAGCCATGGGGGTGGAAGAGATGGAAGGGCAGGACGGACGTTGTTAATGAGGTTTGCGGAGATGCCAGACTGTCTCTCCATGCTTCCTTCTTGCGTTTGGTGTACGCAGGCCTTATGATCACGCTTTACGTTCAGTGCTGTTGCTCGCCAGGTACATTAGGTATCTCTTGAAACAACGTTCACAGCCTGGCAAATTGGGGGGGCGAAAGAAAAGGCAAAACCCCATCAGATAAATCCTGTTCCTTCTACATGTAACGTAACCTTGGACGTGACGCTGAGTATCAGATCCCACCAGCCTTGCTGATGCAGAGGAGGCCGCTCATCGCGCCGTCCCTTAGCAGATGGCAGCCGCCAGCCCTGTATGATGTTACTAAGTTAAATGGTGAGTTACAAATGTACTTGGGGTTTCATGCTTTCTGATGGCTATAGCTTTACATTTACACTTATGACATTGATTCTTTGCTGGGTCATCGCTGCGAAAGTTTGAAATGTCCGTAATTACAGCGTGGCTGTTTCGGGACTGCGGGGCTGCTGTCCTCCTGGAGAAAAGCTGACAGGTGTGGGTCTGGGCCCAGCTCCAGCACTGGCTTATGCCACGTTTTTAAAGACCCAGATCCACATCTGCATTCCTTAGGAGGCAGAGGCTCAAGCTACAACAACAGCAGAGATTTGTGGAGTAGACGTGATGCTAAAAAATAAAACGTGCAAACCAGACCTCCCCAGCGCAAAGGGCAGGACAGATGACAGCTGAAAAATGGTCTATATAGAAGGTGTTCACTGGGTGCTCTCTAGCAGCACAGCACTCGTATTGCGATGTGTTATTGTATAGCCCGAGGAGCAAGTGTTCTTATGAGCCTGCAAGGAACTCCCGGAGAAGTATTTTTAAAATTAAGTGGCAAAAAAGGTAATTGTTTCTATTTCCAGGTATTTTTCCTAGCGAGGGGTTTTGAAATGGCACAGAGCATTTCCACGAGCGTTAGGAATGGCCTGGGTGTTTTCTAATGAGGTGGTTGGGTCAGTCTGATCCCGCTCGGACACACAGCTACAGCTGCCTCGCTTGGACGTTTCTTCCCTTCTGTTCAATTGCTCTGGGCTTCCAACGGCTGCAGACACAGTCACGGTTACGGCCCTGTGCCACCGGAACTGGAGCAACACAAGATCAAGACGGGGGCTGTGAGGCAGAGACCGCATTGGAAACTGGGATGAATTAATTGCTGATTTAGGAAAGGGAATTACACAACCGCACTCGTGGCTTGGGCCACAGGCTGATCGCTGAAGGTCCGCAAGAAATGCCTTACCCAGATACTTCATTGCTCAACTGGCTGGACCTGCTCTAAGGTGCTCAGATGTACCGGAGTCAGTCAGATACCGAGACCAGACTGGTTGTGTCTGGAGTTGTTGAGTGAGTGGTAGATGCAACATATTGTGTGCGGGGTCTCTGCCATCCCTCTTGCTGTTGCCTTCATCGTGGTTTAGAAGCCCTCCATCCCAGCGTGCTGGTGACCCTCCGGCAGACAAGCAAGACCCGGGCTCCTGGGCTGGATCCTGCCATGCCAGCAAAACCCCATCGAGGCACGCTGGGGTGGCCGTAATTCCTGCCGAGAATTAGGCGCTTTTGTCCAGATACGCTGCAACAGGCGTAAAATAAAGCTGCTTTGCCATCGCTGTGGTGAGATGATTGAAATGAGACGGTGGTTATAAAGGCATAAAGCAAACCTAGAAATGTCCTGTCACCTTCTCTGGGATTGAGAGTTTATATGACTATTTCCCATCTGCCTTGGGAGTGATCTGCTCTGTTTTAAATGGCCAGAGGTTAGAAACAAGGATTTGGGGGACCTTTTTCTTTTAAAGGAGAAAATGAACTGCTAAGCATTTAGACATTGAGAGAAAGCGTGAATCTTTTAAGGAGCTACAGTAAGTTGTATATATTAAGTGAGTAGTCCCATGCAGTTTTATATATATTTTAGTGCTTCAAAATGGCTGATTTCCCTAAGATGTGGAAAATTGCAAATAAAATTGACTGAGACAAAAAACGTAGAGGTAAACATGTGAACGAGATTTGGAAGTCTCTTACAAAGAATTTTTAGATGATTAAAAAGATTGTGATTCCACACCATGGAAACATACCGGCTTTTGCTGAGTCTTCTCTAGCTCAGAGCATGAAAAAGGCAATTATCAGATATAAAAATAATAAGGGAAAAAAGCGGAGATGGAAATTTTGAATGTATATACATTTCTAAGTATGGAAAAGAAGGGAAGCAAAATAAACCAGTTTTGGCTCCGCCATTAAGAAACTCTGCGGGAGCTGTTGAGCTTTTTGGCTGGGTATGATGATTTTGAACAAGTTTATTACAACTAACAAACTTTCCGAAGGCTCTAACCCCTGTAGATGTTGCTGTGCATTCAGAAGGGCTGGTGGGTGGCCCAGCCTGTGACTGCCGCTTACCTTCCTGTGAGTCCTTTCAAATGTGAAATGATATGGATTTGGCTAATGAAGAACAACTGAATTAATTGCACTGTGCTCGGTGATTTCTGTTGCCTTTAGCTGTGTGCTGTATAGAGGGGATTTTATTGTTCAGGCCTTTAACTCGGGGTGATGTTTTGGTGATATGGGATTGTTATAGTCAAGCAGTTCTGCTGTGCAATCTGCCCTTCAGCTGTTTGAATTCCCAATATCTTGATTACGTTTTCTACATCTTTTTCCTGTTTTCTAGCTGCCTCGTAACTGCTCAAATACAGTGAGCTGCTCCCAGCGCTTCCAGAGCAGATCTGATGCCCTTTGATACCAGCTCTCTAAACAAGAGCTAATGTCAATACTCATGGAGATCTACATCTCAGGCGCCATGAATTCAGCTGAAGTATTTAGAAGTGAGGAAAGTGAGGGGAAAAAAACCTCTTCCCTGTCCTTAGCCCGGCTGTTTGTCTTTGGATGCCCAGTGCACCTCTGAGCGCTGGGTTTTGGGTGGCATATTGGAGGCAGAAATTCTGCCGTGGGGCAGAGAGGTCTTTCTTTAGATGTCTTTGTACTTAACTTAGCATGCAGGAGCAGTTGGTTATCAGCTCTCCAAAACATTGCTCAGGGAGGAGAGCGAGCGCTTCAGTAGGCGTCTCTGCACAGGCTCTACCTGCAGAGGCGGGTGGCAAAGGCAGGCAGACCTGCGGGCTTTTATGTGTGAGCTGATGCGCGGGCAGCCGTCGTCTGGAGAGGGCTAATGCAGCCATCTCAGATTATATATAGGTAATTCCTATAGCTGCTTTGCAGTGCATCCTCTGTTTCAACCTTGAAGCAAAGTCAGTCAGCCCGTTGGGAGGGCCGTGATCTTGTGCTGCACAGACGGTTTTTCCAGGGATGCTCACAGGTTCGGAGGAGGGAACCCAGTGGTACCAGGAGTCTTCCCCACAGCAGCTTCCAGGTTTCTTTTTCTCCTCTGCAAGGAAGAAACCCAAGATATGTAGCATCGCTGTTAGGCTGCCAGGAAACGGAGCAGATCTGTCATCTCCCAACTCATCCATATTTTTCAGCATGGCACGTGTGGTCCTCTATAGGTCAATTACTGTAGCTCTAAGGTGTTTGATGGGAGCAATGCTCCTGCAAACCTTGCCTACCAAGAGGAATTACTTCTGATGTACCCCACTGTCTGTGAGAGAAGGACTCTTAATCAGCTTTTTATTTAAAATTCTTAAAATGTGTAAGTCTTTGCAGCACAGAAAGTTCAGTTATTGATTCCACTATCCCTGCTGACAGTGTGGGGTAGAGGTACTGGAAGACGCTGAGCTGAAGCAGTGGTTCCTTAACTGCAAATACTCATCCTCTCCCAAGAAAAAGTAAAGTGAGTCTGTGCAGCTTTGGAAAATGGCGCAGGCTTTTCTCTGTCGTAGAGGAGTACGGCAAGGGCTGGGCTGTGCTGTCGGGAGTGAGAGGGGTTCTGCTTCCTTGTGGCTGAGGATGACTATTTTGAAGTATCTCTGCGGAGTTTTTAGCTGTGTGGAAACAATAGGAATCACTTTGTGCGAGCAGACGGGTCTGGGACCAGCGCGTCTCAGTGGCGTGCATCCCTTTGAGATGCGGGCGCTGATGCTCCCAATCTCACGGCATTTCCAGTTCTGCTGAAACACCGAGTCTTGGTGTGAATATACAGCACTGCCCAGGTCTTCTGCTCCTTGGTATTGACCATAATTCAGTGTGTTGGGTACGACATGCGCCGGGTAGGGAGGGGAGAGGGTCAAGCAGAGGTCAAGAGTTCTTCAGAGCGCTTTCTTTGGGTTTTGTAATCTAAATAATGCTGCCTCTGCATGTTTAAAAAACCAGTCAAAGCAAGCATACCCAGACCATTCTATGATTCTATGAAAGCAAAAGCCCCAGGCAAACCCACTGAGAGCAAGGCAGGCTGCGGTGGCAACCGGACCTGAAAGATGGCTCACCCTGGCCACCGCCGTCCCTGCAGGGAGGGGAGGGGGGTCTGGAATGGAAAACATCAAATACAGTTTAGTCCACTAAAAATATACCCAGCCTTGGTTAATTTGCAACCAGACAGAGAAATGGAAAGGCAAATAACAGTACCTTAGCAGGCCTGTTGCTGCTGAAATGTGGATTTTTCCCCAGACACCACGCCGTTTTACCAGCGAGCAGGGTGCTGTGGGCTTTTCCTGCCCTGTTCCGGGTGCCGGCTGCACCCAGGAGCACGGGCTGCTTCGAAGTGACCTTCCCGTCAGGCTCCCGTTCCGCAGAGGTGCGGCCGTGCTTGCGGCTTCCCGGCCGTCCGCAGCCGAGTGACCTCCGTGGGCTCCTCTGAACCTCTCCTTCCTGTGATCTCCCAGCACCGCTCACAAATCCCCGATTTATGCCCCCCAGGTTGGCCTTTAAGCCTTTCTTACCTTAGCTGAACTTGCAGTTCATGACTCTGTTTACAGGGCTTTGCTTTCAACATAGCAGGGTATTATAGACTGAATTTTCACCATATGGCATTTCCTTCGCAGCCACTTCTTCAAGAAATTTCTTACAGGTGCAGAGATCTCAGTCTGAGGCCTTTTCCAACATTGTTGTGACCCCAGTGAATATTTTAGTGACTGTTTTTCTTTTTCTTCTCTGCAGCTATCAGCTGTTGTGCTGACTTACACTTTTTATTTTATTTCTTTTTTAGCTGTACATTTCAAGACTCACTATTACAGAAAAATCAAATAGGTACAGTAATGGCTCAGGTCAGAAATTTTCCATTGCAAATGGAAACCTTTGCAAATCCTCTTTACTTGTGGGTTTTATGTGGTAAATTAATGCTTAAGTGAGAAATGGTCTCAAAGTAGACATATTAAATAGCACTTGGTTTTGACCTGTGGCATCCTCAAGTCAAGAGTTCTCCAGATTTTCTTGCCCACGTTCCTGGTTACTGATTGGGTTTGCAGCCGAGACATTTCTAGTCGTTTGGGTCTATTAGGAAAGCGGCTGAAGTATTCTCAAGCGCGAGATTTGGCCTTCGCTTTCCTCTGCTGAACGCAGATGATCTGCGGGCGACAGGCGGGGGGCCCAGCCCATCGGACGCGGGGCTGCCTCGGATGCGCGGGCCGGCCC